>PQWD01008475.1:35043-350842 GCA_019425675.1 Leucinodes orbonalis
AGGCCTAGTGTCCACGCGGGCCAGTGCGGATTGGACGACTTCACACACAACCTTTGAATCCCTTCGCAGGCGTGCATGAAGGTTCCTCACGATGTTTTTCTTCACCGTAAGGCATCGGATAACGTAAATATATTTTCGAAAATTCGAAACACATTGGTACGTGTCGGGATTTGAACCTCAGCCCTCCCGGTAGGAAGGCGACAGTCCACACCATTGAGCCACCGACGCTCTATATATAGCAAATATTTAGATAGCCGTTTTAAACCAGGAAACAAAATTAAACTACCCGTGACTTTCTAGTTTAGTTATCAACATACCATAATCAGATCAGAAAATTTTATGTTAAATAACAACTTTAGTTTTGATTTTGACGCTGACTTGCTTGATGTTAAGCCCGGAGTATGTATTTTTTATCCCCGTCATGTATAATTTATTTTTATCATCTATAGGCAGACATTGACCGCTATCTCACCAGATGGTAAGTGATGATGCGGCCTAGGATGGATCATGCCTGCCTAGGAATAGCCTTTTTACTTTTGCCTTGAAGACGGCCAGGTTGTTATGATCGGGACACATAAGGAGGTTTGCCTCCTTAAACTCTTTGAGTTTCATTCTTTTGCGGTGCGCATTAGAAACGAGGCACCATAGCGTGCTGTGTGGATAAATGGAATGTTAACCACGTAAGGATGCGTCTTGTATCAATAATAAGTGTTATATTAATCTTGACAGTCAAAACATTTCTTTTTTTCTTTCATTGAAGCACGCTTACCAAGACAAAAACTTTTTAACTCTTGATTTAAAGAGCCCGGAGATACATAATTACATGTACACTTATCATTATTACCTTTCACATTGCTTTGGCTAGTTCATTCTATTCATTCATATATGAAGTGGACGGGTCGACTACTTAATATAAGTAATTCATACGCCTGACCTTGACTGACAACTGTTATTGATTTAAATTTGAGTCAGCATTTAAAGTACTATTGTACTATTAAAATATTGCAAAAAAAGCAGTTTATTAGTAACGCCAAGAAATATCTACAAAGGAAGTTCGTTAAACATGCTCCACTGCTTAAGCATAACCTCAAAAAATCGCATTTTACGCTGCACTTAAATAAATAAGAAAGACACTTCCTCTCTGGGTTGGTTGAAAGAAGGTGCCTTTATATGCTGTTTCATTTTATACGAGCCGGGACGCCTCTAAACTAAGTTATGAAACATAATAACTTGTTGAAGCGACGCTCTGTTACTTAAGTCAGGAGACGTTGTTTTTGTGGATGCACTCTGTCTTGTCTTACATTGAGTACCTACTTGTGATGATGACTGTACTAAGTCTATAGTATCAAAACATTGGCTATAAAACACCAATAAAACTCATCTATAGTGACCGGCATACGGAGCTGTATTGTGGGTGTTTTGTGTAAATATATATTTATTATGAACACATACATGCTTATTATGTACACATTATAAATATAAGTTAAGTTACTAAACAACGGATAAACATACTTTACATACATATGATATATATTAAAAAAAAGACTAACAAACAGACATGTTCTTTGTTCATGCAAAAAATTATAACCGCTGCCCATAGATTTAGAACAATTTTACAATGAAATCGTAAAAATATCTGACACTTTAATCTACTAAAACCCCAGTGTACATTACACTGTTCTTACATGACATACTTAATACCTGACTACGTAAAGTGTTAGCACTACGTAGCACACTTCTTTGTAAGATCCGTAGCAAAGAGCTCGTAGACGATGATGCGACTACGACACCTTGTAGTTAGCTACGGCGTAGCGAGCATTGCTTGTTAACATTTTCATAACGAAGGATTTTGTGTTGTCGGAAGTGCTCAACATAGAGTTGCTTACTTGGTTTTATTGTTAAAGTCATATTCTTCACTAATTTATACCAACACCAGACGATATTAGATTTTTATTACAGGAAGGGTTCACTAAATAAAAACTCCTACAATGAGGTACCCGAGAAGGTGCTTTGTTAATCTAAGAAGTTAATATTAAAAAATAAACTCAACCCCGAAACTGACAAGTCTTTGCATAAAACTTCAGTACATGGAATACATTTTGCTTTTAATTATTAATCATTGTAACCCTCATCTAAGTAGAAACACAACAATTATAAATATACTCCCAGAATTTAAAATATACGAAATTGTTTGATAACACTCTATTTCTAATAAATTTGTTTAAAAAAAATATTTCTCCAATATTGGAAACAAAAACCAAAGTATTATTTTATTAATCTACAGCACAATTAAATAAATAGGAAGGGCACATGAAATCACCAAGAAAAAAAAAAATAGTACGAGTAATAATCAAAAAATCGTATCCTTGTCCGGCTCTTCAACCATCGCAGTCCACTGCTGGGCATAGATCTACCCCAATTTGCGACAGATATCCCAGTCCTTTGCTTTTCTTACACAACCTCCACCGACCATTCGCATATCGTCGGTTCATCGGGCCGGTGGGCGTCCTTCACTACGCTTGCCAAGAAGCGGTCTCTATTCCAGAACTCATTTGCTCCAACGGCCATCCGTTTGCGACATACGTGACCAATTAACTGCCACTTCAACTTGCAGATCCGACGGACTATGTTGGGAATTTAAGTTCTCTTAAGATAAACACATTTCTGAGCATTATCACAAAGACATTTTTGTAAAAAAAGTATATATTTATTATAAATAGTATGGAATTAGAAAATTGGAATCGATTTCCATATCAAATAATAAAAAAGATTAACATATTATAATGGGTTATCATAGCTACCCTATGAAATAGCCAGTCAATTGAAAATTGATCACTATTTAAAAAGGCAATGCGGGCAAAGCCTAGTATTTCAGGGCTGAGCCACCTGGGAACCGGTGGCGGTTCATTCGATTTGCGAAATCAATTCGTCTCGCTTGCAAACGGTAACCTAATATTCCTATTACCGATCTGTCGGCGTGCTCCTACAAAATATTCAGGGTGAGCGCTGAATGCTGATTGCAGGATAGTATACAGGATGTATTTTGAATGACATCCATTCTACCTATTATTGTACTCATTTTAGGGAATGACGTGTTGATGGGAACCTAATACTATATATGTATATAAATAAAATATTAGCATCGCATTGAGCAATACATTATTTATTATAGCTCGTACTACTTTCGTCGCCCACCACACCGCGCCTGCGCCGTTATCTGCCACGCCGTGCGCAATAAACCTGCCTCCCAATTATTAAATTGAAAAAATCTTAGAGTCAACATTTATTAAAATTTGTATATATATATTTATATTATTGATCAAAAGCAAGGGTTTTTATATGGTTTTGTATCATTAGATTTGCCTTATATTTGGGGAATGTACTTATCATTATGATTACATTTATGGTGTATGTGAAGTCGAGTCGCCAAAAATTTACTTTATAGAATAAATTAATGTTCCTTTTGTCTTACGTAGGTATTTAGGTTAAGTACAACGTCCGTCATTTTATTTTTATTTTCATTCGCCTTTTTATTGATATATGATATAATATCGCTTTAACCCAAATTAGTGAAATTACCGGGTATAAGAGACCTAACATATGTTGTCTCGAGTGACGGACGCAGTGCGGCATTGATGGAGGATAATAACTGTCTGTCAATTGTTGGTCTCCTTTAATGCCGCTCTGTCATGGTTTGGCGTATCACTTACCATCAGGTGAGCGTCCAGACCGTCGTATACACTTATAACATAAAAAAAATTAAAGATCGCAATCGCACTGAAAATACCAAAGCGGAAAATAATAGAGTTAACTCGGCGACTTTGTGAAGTTTATGTTTCAATTAATGTCATCAGTGCATCATGGTGACAAGTCCTATTATGATTGGTCGGAAGCCACTCTCCTCAAAGCTCGTGTAGCTAAAGCTCGTTTACATCACTGACACTGTCAAACAGGACTCAGCTTTGCTAGGGTGGCTATAATTTTGATGTTAAAAAAAACTATTATGATATGTTTTTTGATAGTTGAATTACGATATTTATTTATTCATTTAGTAATCGTTTAGCTTAATACAGTCAAACGCATTCATTTAATACCTATGTTAAGATCATCATCATCATTACAGCCCAATACGTCCATTGCTAAACAAAGGCCTTCCCTTATTATTTTTACGCTGGCCGATCCTTAGCAGTTGACATCCATCTGCTACTCGCCACCTTAACCAGGTCATCGGTCCATCTGGTTAGAGGTCGGTCTACGCTAAGGTACTCGAGATCCTTTCCACCCCGTCGGCCATCGGATCTACGCCTTATATTTTACCACTGCCACTTCAACTCGCTAATCCTGTGGGCTATGTCAGTTACCCTAGTTCTCTTACAAATCCCCGTTTCAGATATTATCGCGTAGGCCTAACCTAACCTAACCTAACATAGCCCTCTCCATAGCACGCCGAACAATCATGTAAAGTTATCAAAGTTTAAAATAATATGTTCATTTTGGAAACCAATACTGGAAAAATTTAGTGACAATATTACATTACTTTACAATGCATAAGCTCAATAAATATTAATGACTACATAATTTAAATTAACTAAGTTATTAGGCAGTTCACTTCTAAACTATGTCTTTCGAATGGACTGTAGGTATTTCAAGTTATAAATGATAGTTAAGCACTTACCATGCTGTCTGTAATAATGTCATCATCATTGTTGTTTCAATCCAGAAATTTAATAATATATACAAATGTGACGTTTGAAAGGTTGAGGCACAAATGAGATAAAAATTATGGTCACCCTAAAATTCACAGGCGTACCAGCAGATTGGCTTTTGTGATATAAGTTCCCATCACTTTATTGGGTTAACATTAAACATAGTTTTAATGGATAGATATCTTATTATAATGAGGATTTCATCATGCTATCCAGCATTATTGTTGTAAACAGTTCATGGAAATTTGTAGTTCAAGTTTGAAAAAAATTTAAGACACATGTAGCTTCAATATTTGATTTTGAAAATTCAGGCGTTTATAGATATATTTTAATGGTTAAATGTTTCAGTTACCATTATCATTGAGCTACTTATATAAAATCTATGTATGAACACTTACAGATAATTTTTATGGTTTCGTAGCCAAATGGCAAAAAACGGAACCCTTATAGATTCGTCATGTCTGTCTGTCTGTCCGTCCATCCGTTCCAATAACACAACCCCTTTTTTCTCCGAAACTATGAGCACTACACTATTCAAACTTTGTACGTATATGTATTCTGTAAACTGCTACAAGGTTTAGACAAGAAACTTGAAAAAATCTCAATATATTTTGGGGTTCCCCATACATTGAACTGAAACTCAAAAACTTTTTTTTCGTCGAAAAAATGGTATCAAGGTTTCTTATATCATTTTTTTATAAATTGAATAGTTTGCGCGAGAGACACTTCCAAAGTTGAAAAAAGTGTGCCCCCCTCTAATTTCTAAACTATGGGATTGATAAAATAAAAAATATATATATGATAAACATGACCATAAAATCTAACAACAAAATTTAGTTTGAATGATTTCTGATGTGAAGTTTTATTTTATACGTCATAAACGGTGAACCACTTTTTCATATTAAATCTGTTGTAGGTGCCTAAGTAAATAAAAAAATATTTTATTCTATGTTACTTGCTGCTGCGGAACCCTCCACGAGCGAGTCCGACTCGCGCTTGGCCAATTTTATTCGGTGGCTCATTGGTGTGGACTGTTGCCTTCCGATATGGAGGGTACAGTTTCTAATCTTGCCACGTACCAATGTCTATTCGAAGTATCAAAATTATATGTACGTTCATCTAACTCGTGCGGTGAAGGAAGACACTGTGAGGAAACCTGCGCCCACCTATGAAGAAATTCAAAGGTTAAATAAATAAATATCCACTGACATTCATACAGCGCCATCTAGCCCCAAGTTAAGCGTGAAGCCTGTATTATGAGTACTAAACAAGTGATAAACATACTTATATACATTTTTTTTGTAAATATATACATAGAAAACACTCAGACCATTACAAACAGACATGTTCATGCACACAAATGTTTGTACTGCCCGGGGATCGAACCCGGAACCCTTGGTGTTGCAGCCGACCTCTCAACCGCAACGCCAAATGGGTCATCAAATGGGTTGTGCGCGAAGTCGGCCAATTCACACTGGAGCCGAGTATTCTATTTCTTTGCCGTTGGCAAGAGCCTCGTTCTTGGTTGGGGTACTAAGGTCTATAAGATCAAGCTCTTTATTTCTTATAGATCGTTTATCTTGGTATTTAGCTGTATCTTATTCCAAAATAATCTAAAAGTATCATCATCATCATCAGCTCATTAAACGTCCCCACCGAGGAGCACGAGCCTACCCATATAGGGTGATTAGGCCTTAGTCGTCCACGCGGGCCCAGTGCGGATTGGACGACTTCACACACAACCTTCGAATCTCTTCGCAGGTGTGCATGAAGGTTTCCTCACGGTGTTTTCCTTCACCGTATGATCGTCGGATAACGTACATATATTTTCGAAAATTCCAAAACACATTGGTACGTGGCGGGAATTGAACCGCAGCCCTCCCGGTAGGAAGGCGACAGTCCACACCATTGAGCCACCGACGCTCATCTAAAAGTATAATTAACCAAAAATATGACCTATGGCGTCACTCAGGTAAAAAAGTAATAAACACTAAAATCAATATATTGTAGACCTACTTAGGTTTACAGTATAAATATGTTGGTATTTGGACATAGCCAAGGCCTCCGATGTTAGTTTAATAGGCAGTAAAGACCTGAGTGGGATATGCGTGTAATGAACAGTTTCAGCACTGTTTAATATATAGGACGGGATCGGATAGATCAGTTATAATGGCAAGGCAATTAGAAGTTACGACCTGCGAGCGTCCAACTACAAAGTCTACCATCAAAGGTTTATAGATTATTCTGAGCAGTACATGGATAATAATTACTTGTTAGTACACAAACAAACTAGCACTAAGTAGTTGTTATACGGTTTCTAGGAAAACTCATCTAGACTTCTTAAAGATTTAGCATTATTGTATATTAAAACGGTTTTTGTTCGAAACTTTTCGCTATTGGGCCTTGATGGCTTTTACATCTTCATCGGCTTGGAGAAGCTTTAGAAATCGAATCATCATCAGCTCATTAAAAGTCCCCACCGAGGAGCACGAGCCTACCCGTATAGGGTGTTAGGCCTTAGTCATCCACGCGGGCCCAGTGCGGATTGGACGACTTCACGCACAACCTTTGAATCTCTTCGCAGGCGTGAGCAGGTTTCCTCACGATGTTTTCCTTCACCGTAAGAGCGTCGGATAACGTACATATGTTTTTCGAAAATTCTTAAACACATTGGTACGTGGCAGGATTTGAACCTCAGCCCTTCCGGTAGGAGGGTCACACCATTGAGCCACCGACGCTCGAAATCTAATAAAAAATATAAAATTTCGAAATTCGAACACGGCTATTGTGAAATGTATTTGTCATAATATTATTTTTATACCTTAATTTTCCTCTCTTCTTAATAGAATATAAAGGAAAATAAATCAACGTTACCATTAGTTCGATTTTAATTTAAGAATCGAACGCTATTTGTAATGAAGAGGCTCATTGTTCCATCGTCCCTTAATTGGGAATCAAATTGTCATTGGAACAGACCACTTCATATAAATTGTTATTTCTTAGATCGAATAAGTAAATTGGTTTCGAAGCACCAATATCCTCGCTGTTTCGTATTCCCGATTAAATTACGGAATTCATTCGAGAAAGTTCTAGATCATTTTAAAGTGCACTTTGTTACAAACTCTTATCTTTAATCGGATGATATTGTTTTAAACTAGTAAAAATACGAATAGCGTGATATCTAGTACATTGCAATGCTTGAACAAAATAACGTTCAAGAAAATAACTTTATTTTGCCGTAACAAATCGCATAATATCAGAAGATATTTCATACGAGTATTATGCGTTTATTTTCCGTGCCACTAGGGAATCCTGACTGATTTATCGTTTCCTGACAAGGACAATTTGGTGATTTTTAAGTGGATGTGTATTGGTCCTTTTTCTCAAGCGGGATCTTACTTCATCTCTATTATTTCAAAGTAATGCTTAAGAACATTTTTTTTAATTAAACCTCATTTCCTATTTCTTTTTTCGAATTTTGGAGTGGAGACCGCGTCTTAGCAAGCGAGATTAATCAATGGACCGATGATTTGCGAAAGGTCGCTGTCTACCAGCGACCTGGCTGGATAAAGAAAGCGGAGCACCGCAATATCTGCCACAACATAGAGGAGACCTAAGTCCAGCAGTTCACTGCAAAAGGTTGAAAAGAGAAAAATCCTCCTAGCTCATATTGTTCGGGAGCCAAGATTTACTGGCACTTTATACAGCCGAATTACCAACGGGCTTTTACACCAAGATTTCTGGGTTCAATCCCTGGGCAGTTCAGAAAAAAGTATTGAAGTATATTTATTTTTTACAAGTCACTTAATAACAAAGGTGTTATAAATAGTTTATATACATTGCACACGTGGCACCCCGTCGGGGCATCGCAAAATTGAGTAAAGGAAGTACGTCACGGCTTCTTCTTCTTTTCCTTTCCTGATACGTACAATTAAGGGGGTATTCCGATACGTACAATTTGTAGTCCAAATCATTGACGTGCCTTTTTAATGTTGAACATAGTTTTACTTCCAGGTGTAATAGATTGATTTAAATGTCATAGCTAATAAACTGTTTATTGACTAAATGTGTCAATAAATAGTATATCTTAAGCGTATTACATGTACAATTCGTCTTTGGAAACTTTAAGAAGGCTAATGTGTTACCATATGAAATATTTTGTACCTATGAATTGTAAGAAAGCTGTTTGTTTCCTTAATAAATAAATAAATAAATATTTGTTGTTTAACTGATATAAAAATAAATAAACGTTCACCGACGTTTTTATAGATTGCCATCCAGCTTCTTTTTAAATAAGGGATCTTTTTAAACATCTTTTAAAACAAAATTGTTTTTTTACTATAATGAAAGAAACTATTTTTTAATACAGTCATTACGTTATAAATAGAGTTCATCCAGAGGAGAACAACAGGCATGTTCATGCATAGAAACATAAGTTTGTTACTGCCGGGAATGAACCCGGAAATCTTAGTGAAATAGTCGACCTCTCAACCATCCTTGGTGTTATTGCCGACTTCTATCCATTACGCCAAAGGGTCGTGAAATGTTAATGAACAAATTGAATCGGTATTATTAATGGGAATTAGGAAAATTATTTGGTCTTATTGCAAACAATATTTGTCATGAACTACCTACCTCTTTTCGTAAATGTTGCTTTGGAACTTCATTATCATCATCATCATTAGCTCATTAAAAATCCCCACTGAGGGCAAAAGCCTACTCGTATAGGTGATTAGGCCTTAGTCCACGCGGCCTAGTTTGAATCTCTTCACAGCGGCGCAGGTTTCCTCACGATATTTTCCTTCACCGTAAGAGCGCGATAACATACCTACATATAATTTCGAAAATTCTAAAACACATTGGTACGTGACGGATTTGAACTTCAGCCTCCCGTAAGAGGCTACTGTCAACACGATTGAGCCACCGACGCTTGGACCTTTAATCAACAATAAACTAACAAGATGCACAATCACGAAGAAACGTCAATCAAAATATCGCACCTTTAATATCCATCATCATCATCATCAGCTCATTAAACGTCCCCACGAGGGCACGAGCCTACCCGTATAGGGTGATTAGGCCTTCGTCCACTCGGGCCCAGTGCGGATTGGACGACTTCACACACAACCTTCGAATCTTTCGCAGGCGTGCATGAAGGTTTCTTCACGATGTTTCCTTCACCGTAAGAGCGTCGGATAACGTACATATATTTTCGAAAATTCGAAAACACATTGGTACGTGTCGGGATTCGAGCCTCAGCCCTCCTGGTAGGAAGGCCGCCACCGACGCTTCGCATCTTTAATATATAATTTAATATAATTATAATAATAATTATAATTGTGCCCCTATAAGGGCACAATTCGAAAAACATGATTGTTGGGAAAACACGTTTGAAGATTCTTGAGCGCTTCTGTTCTCACAAAATCAGCCAAAATAAATTAAGACATTAATTGCAAAATAATAGAATATCATAAGAGTATGTCCGTTAGTTATGAATTACTTATCGCATATTTAGTTTATCCCAGCATTATAATAATATGCCACTTTACTCGGAAATATGAAAAAGGCATAAACTAAGTTTGCACGGCTTTATTGCACGTTCTGACTCTATCAAGATTGTCATGTAGATATGATATTTTGGCCCGTTTATAAGTAAAACTCAAAAACTCTATATTTTGAGATGTGCCCCTATAGTATGAAAGGTGCGATATGTCCGAGCCGCATGACACTCGTATATTTATTTTTATTTTTAGAACGATTTTCACTTATTTTGACCTTAACGCGTCATAGAAAATATACAAATCATAAGCACGACCACAGAGAGTCATCGAAGAGCTTGCTGAGATGTTGAATAGCCTAAATGAATCCTCCGACGAGTTGGACTTGGCATGAATTTGGACAAGACGAAAGTCATGTTCAATGACCATGTCATGCCACAACCGATATGCGTCGATGGCATCCTTCTCGAAGTTGTGCAAGAATACGTTTACTTGGGCCAAACCATCCAACTGGCCGGCACAATTTCGAGAGGGAAGCTAGTAGAGGATTCAGTTGGGCTGGCGCATTCGGCAAGTTACGTCAGGTCTTCACGTCGACGATCCGCAATGTTTAAAGACAAAAGTCTTTGAGCAATGCGTCCTACCCGTACTTACATACGCAGTGACATGGAAACTGACTGCGGAATTGGTTCACAAGTTCAAAGTCACTCAACGCGCAATGGAGCGAGCTATGCTCGGGGTCTCTCTAGGGATAAGATCAGAAATGATTTAATCCGTAAGAGAACTAAAGTTACCGACATAGCCCGCCGGATCAGCAAGTTGAAGTGGCAGTGGCTGGTCACGTATGTCGCAGAAACCGATGGTCGTTGGAGCAGACGAGTTCTGGAGTGGAGACCGCGTCTCGGCAAGCGTAGCGTAGACGCCCTCCGGCCCGATGAACCGACGACTTGCGAAAGGTCGCTGGTGGAGGCTGGATGAGGAAAGCGGAGGACCGGGATATCTGGCGCGAAATGGGGGAGACCTATGTCCAGCAGTGGACTGCGATAGGTTGAATAGGAAGCACACGACCACACTACTGTGTCATAATGACAAGTAGCGAGCGACGTGATTATGAATAAAAATTCTGCCCAATTGACGTAATGGGCTGAATTTTGCCGCGGACACTTTTTGAGTGAGACGTGCATCTTTTTATATTTTATCTAAACTTTAAACGTACGAATTTTTTAAACGCTCATAATATTCGATTTAGTTTATTTGTAACAATTTTAAACATCTCTATAAGCTCGCATCACAAGTAAAATTTTGCAAATGTATTTCATAGGTATTATATTTATGTACAAGTCTCTGATCATTTCAAAAAGTAATCTTCGTCTGACAAACTCTTTGACACGCCAATATCAACTGTTGTTTGCTTGTTGTGCATGTACAGAATACATCTATCCAAGGCAATTGCAACTTTATTAGATAGTAGAAAGCGCTAATATGTAAATTTGAGACGCAAAATTTTCACGGCGCTATTCAACCGACGCACGCACGGATTCAACTGATTCGATACAAATAAGTCTTAAGATTTATGCGTAAACTTTGCAAAAAAAAGCACTTGATTTATTCCTTTGCATGGAGGAAAGCGTTTACAAAAATTTTTGCTTCAAATTGTGACAACTACTTACCACAGACACAAAATAAATATTTACTTTGAAAATCCCAAACTTGCTGAGGATATCGTTGTTATTGCAACCCTCGCGAGTTGTTATTATTTTCCGTTAAGATTATTCTTCCCATGGCCTCTTTCCCTATACTTTAGCGAACAATCTCGCCTGGTTTGTTACGTGACACGTAAACAACGTGCGTGCGGGATGACTGACGAAAATTCTCACGGCTTAAGCGTGAAATCATACAGTTGCTGCAACGCGATATGCTTATTATAAAAGATAGTCCAGTTATCCTTAATTAAATGTAATTATTATAGGTTAGTGTCTTTGTTCGGTGGAGACGGGCTTATCGACTGGGCGGCGCCGCGGTCGCGCGCTTTCGGGCTCTCTCGTCGACGCGCGTTCGGAAACACTCGGCACACTTCGGCCGCGCTCGGCACCATCACTAGAAATTTAAGGCTGCGTTTAGAGTTTTCCGAAGAGCGCGCTGCGTCTACAGTACTACTAATATCTCCCGTACAACATGACATAATATCTCATATCTAATATACGTTACCAACATATGCATGTATTTGTAAGCTGAAAAGGTATCCCAATATAAAAGCCGAAAACCAGAAGCGAATATCAAATGAAAATTCAGCGTAATAAAGAGCGGGTGCCGGTCAAAGCGAAAGCGGTCGCTCAAAGGCCTAAAGCGCGGCAATTGTCGTCACTACAAAAGACGATAGTAGCAATTTCCCTTTGCCGACAACCCTTTGCGAGGCTGAGCGCGCTCCGGGCACATGGCGGGCGGGGGGCAGGGGGGGAGCGCGCGGGCTCGGTCCGGGCCGCCCCGCCTCAGTGGCGGCTTGCAGTGGCAACGACGCGCGTGTCGCCTCCGACACTTCCGCCCGCGCACGCCTAATCCGCTCATTTAGCACCAGCCGCTCACGCGCGGTGCCCTCCGGCGCCCCGGGGCCCACGCTCTCACGGGCCCCACCGCCCCGGCCCCCTCGCGAACCACTACCATGTGATAACCCCCACAAAATGACCGTGCGCTCAATTGTTTACGTTAACGCTAGTTGATAACCAGAAAGCCGACGCTGGCATGCTAATGTGAGTATTACCTTACGCTTAATAATGCTCGAGAGGAATTGCGTTGACGTAACTTAACAATGTTTTCCTGCATTGCGACAATGTGCGAACGCGTTTCGTCTATACATTATTAACGAACGTGTGCGATGAGGTTACAACGAATTTTGAGATTAAAGTGCACGCGGTTTGCAGTCGGACTGTGCGGCGTGGCGTAACGTGGACAGCAAGGGACGCAGGGGCATCGCGGGTGGAGCGCGCGTGGGTCGAGCGCGTACGGGTTGAGCGCGCGTGGGTTGAGCGCGCACGGGACGAGCGCGCGTGGGTTGAGCGCGCACGGGACGAGCGCGCGGGATATTCGCGCTGGTCGCGCGCGCCTTCGAGCTGGCGGTATGCGGTAGCGCGGTGGCGCGGCCGAGCGGCGGGCGGGCTCTCGTGCGCACTCGGCTATGTGCCCGCTTTGCGCTACACTGTAAGTACCCCACTACCCCAATGTTGGACTTGGCTTTGGGTTTCGTGTAATCGCACATGTGCTTCTTTCTACACTTTTAGCACACACTAATTCACTGCTGGACTAAAGTCTACAGCTGTACGCAAAATATGTTTTGGTTTTTCAAAAACTCAATACCAATCACAGATATGATGGTAAGTAGCAGCTGTCTCATCTGTATTACATATAGTTTGTACACCAAGTATTCTATACTAGGCTAACAGTGTAGTAACCAACTCGAGTCCTAAGGATAATAAGTATATGCTCAGTCGATCCCATATCCAGGTATTTTTTTATCAGAAACTAACAACGCGCCGCTATCTGACCTGCTAAATTTCGTTTTCAGTGAAATTCGGGGCCAATAACTTATGTGTTATTCAACTACGTAAGCTTGACTACCTAAAAAAGACATCAAAATGCATTCGCTCATTCATATTTTTTACTAAATTGCACGTTTGATTTGAACATAAACTAAGTAAGCAACCAGGAGAAAACCTACCCAGTAGAACGACACAACTGTCATTTTAATTTAACCGTGATACCGAAAAAGATACCGTAAGACCTACAATCGGGTGATGATTAGGTACCCATGCAGACGATCTAATTCACAGATCACTCAGGTAAGGGTCACAGCTTTTTTTGTATTATAACTGTTAAGGCAAAAAGAGGGAATCCATCACATACAAACCAACTCATAAACGGCCTAACTTAGATAAAAAAATTTTTTATAACTATTTTACAAGCAAACTGAACCCAAAATTCAGAGACTACTTTATTCAATGACCTTTACACAATATCAATAAATGAAAATGTCGGAACATTGTATACTTAAAATGAAGTTAAATATAGTTTGAATCTACCACATAGAACCTCCTTTCTTGAAGTCGGTTAAAAAGTATTGCACTCAGCAATGTCCATGATAGTGAAGATACTTTGATTCCAGTGTTTTTTGTTCTAAGGCTTATAAACAATAGTATTGTTTATCTAACACCTAAAGTTAAAATCATTAAATGCTTTTAGGCATCAATGTTTGAATGGGACGCAAAATGATAGTGAAATTAATGGGCATATTTGCTATTATTACTTGATTTCAGGCTGCAGGAGTGGAATCAATTTTATACTAGTAAATATAAAACAATGCTTAATGGACGGTAAACATCTTAATATATGGCAACTTACATTCAGTTCCATGATTTGTTAAAATAAGTGTTATTCCAAACTTTAAAATACCCACCATCCTCACTCTTAATTCCCCTTCATAAAAAACAAAGTGTTTATTCTTTATCTCAAACTTATATATATATTTAGAGAGTTTGAAAAACTTATTATTTACCGTTGAATATTGTTGCCCATCTAAGACTGATTACAATGAAACATAGTAAGGAGCTCTACCGACTAATTCAGTTGAAGTAGAAGCAACAGTAGAACCTGTGGGAAAAGGACTGTATATCAAGTCAATACATCAAGACAGCACAGACATTTTGTCTATGTCACCTGACGCAAACACGCCACAACGCCAACTAAGCCGATATCAAAAAAGAGCAGGCAAATGAAATGAAAATTAGAAAGGGGAGGAAGGTTGGAGCCCTTGGTTATCTTACTCACATGGCGAAACTCAAAGCTTACGTTGTCTCACGCCGGTTCCTAGTGATCGGAGATCGGTCGAGATTTGTGCTAAAACATGCTTTTTTAACTTATATTTTTTATGTTTTTTTATTTATCATGTAGAAACGATATTTATTGTATCATAATTATTATTTAACTGGTGTATTATTAAATGAAGCCGTTGATCAAGCAAATTTAGAAGCCCATTTTAGTAAAACATAGACCTCTAAGTGATACACGATACTGTTGAAGATTCAGTTAATTAAATAACCGTTTATTATCTGGGTAATTACCTTCGCAGGGGGGCTGTGCACGTGTTCATCCAACAGCATGCTCACGACAACATTAATTTATAATTTTATTGGTAAGATATAATGATGATGGTTAATTGTGTCGTTTAATTAAAAAAGGGCCGACTCTACCTAACAGAAAATCAACGTGAAAAAATACGTGTCTTATGTTTTGTCGATTATACCAGATATACAAAGATCTGAAATTCCCCATTTCCCTAATTATCTCTCCATTTTTTAACAACTGGTTACCAACTCGCCAAAAAGTTCGCACACAGGACTCGACCGGACAGGACTTTTACACGCAACATATTATTACTATGATGACTTTTATAACTCATCGTAGTCGTATTGTATGCAATCAAGCCTAAAGGCTTAAAAATTTCAAAATTAATAATATCTCTACCTAAAAATCTTTTGATGAAGTACACTGCATTGTATACTTTTTTATTCGTTGTACAATTTAATGACGTTTTTTTTAGATTGAAATCAAACTTGTGAATTTAAAAATAAATAAATAAAATCAAAGTAGGTACTTTATGATAAATATAAACGTAAAGTTATCGTGTATTATAAAGACATACTTTTACAGGGTTTATGTGTCATGTTATTTGGAAATATATAAAATTACACTAAAATGTGGAATGTAATCGCTGCATACTATCAAACAAAATCGCTTATTCTGTCCCCATATACCTATTTATGCTAATCTTTAAATTTTCGTAACGGATTTCGATGCACTTTCTAAGTATATAGAATGATTGAAGAGGAAGGTTTATATGTATAATAGCACCCATAAAATAGTGGAGAAATACTGTTAATTTCGAGGCTTGCGGTGGTACGGCCGGCCGGGTCGGCGGGAGCGTTCCTAGTAGCATTGCACTAGCGCGAAGCCGATACAGGTCGCTAGTTGAAAAATAAAAATAAATTATCTATATAGATAAATTCATATGCCCATGACAGTTTCAGAACCCATATTGCAAGCGGTCCTGACCACTCGAGCTCGAAGGTCCAAGCGGTGGTCAAATTAGGTCAAGTAATGTTTTATCCCGCGTTGATTACATTAGGTTAATAGGAAATGTTTCACTCGTTAAGGCGGGTGAAACGAAAAGCTGGTTTTACATTGTTCGGATGCTTTAAGTAATGACTGCAATTTTATTTTTTTATTAAATATGATTTCTAGGTCGCAATGCTTTTGAATTTTCATGTTACTAAATAGTATTTACTATGAGAAAAGTGGAGGACCGGGATATCTGGACAGATCAGCAATGCAATAGGTTGAAAAATTTTAGTTTCTTCATATACGGGCAATATTTCTTGTACCTCTATTGGTGTGATCTAACTATACCGACCCTTACAACAAATTCAACATAATATCAACACATTCTACATATCAGTAAATATGAACAGCTTTGGCATTTCACTACCGTCGCGGAATGATGCGAATATTTAGTCTCTGATCTAAAGTAAGTAAAGAAATAGCCAAGCCATACATATTTCCTGATATATAGAATTCGTTGAAGTAAGGGTCGGTAGAGTTAGGTCGTTTAGTTTCAGAAGCTTGGCTCTACATGAGATCTGATATCTTTTTTTACATTCAAAACCTTATGTGGCCGTCTTGGCAACATTTTACTTTGCGGAAAATCAGATCATTCATTTTGTAATATTAATATCAATTCCAGTAGTACCTACATTAGTAGTATAATTAATAAAATTTAGTTAATTAAACAAAATGTTGCTAATAATCTTATTTTAAATGGTTCTAAAAACGTCTCGGGTATGACGGAGGGTGTAAAGTGATGACAAAAATAATGACTAAAGTCATAAGTTTCTTTCAATACTGTATATTTTATGGGCAGTTCTTCAAAAGAATTACAATCTGTGCTTAGCTTAAATTGGAGCACTGTGACGCTGATCTACTCCCTAACGAAGCATATTATAAAGCACGAAATGGCGTATTATTTATCAGCTTCAAAAAAACAACCAATTAATACTAAAATGACACTTAACTAGTATGCAACAAGCACTAGTTTACACTCCCTATGTGATAAGTAACTACCAATAAACCGCATAATCACGGCTCTCGGTGAGGCCAATCAATGTGAGCTTCAATAAAACCTAAAGGGCTCTCCACGCCAGGCTTACTGCTTGAAAGGCCCATTTCACCCTTGTTTTTAATTGGAAAATATTTTCGCATTTCACCTTCGAATGAATTCTTTCGCCCTTTACTTATTTCCCTGGTGGGCTGGAACAAAAACAGCGTGGGCTCACTTAATTAGGATGTTTTTGAAGCACCAAATACCGTACTAAGCCTTCGTAGCTGCATTGTAATTTATTATATTTTAAGTTTAAAATCTTTTGTGACTTAAGTAAATAACAATATTCTCAGACTTAAAAATAGCACCATCCAGTCCCAAAATATGCTATGGGCTTGAATTAAATAAAGTTTTTTTTTGTAAATAAATGCATCACTAATTTATGATAAGTAAATAATAAATATTCACTGACAATAACTCAGCGCTATTAAGCCAAAAAAAAAGTTTTAGCCTATAATATGACTAAACAACGGATAAACATACTAATATACTTTTTCTGCAAATATATACATATTATACATAAAACACCCAGACCAATACTAACAGACCTGTTCATAAACACAAATGTTTATACTGCCCGGGGATCGCACCCAAAATCCATGGTTTAATAGCCGACGTCTCAACCATTACACCAAATGGGTCGTCAAAATATAACTTTATTATTTATTTATTAACAATTCATTTAGACATTTAAGTAATATGATTATAAAGTACAGCATAAGTTTTACAAACTTTAAACACATTTTTCAGTTCCACATTCGCCAAAGATTTCAACTATTACAATAATCTTAGTACTTATCTTATCATCAATAATACAGAATATTAAACATTACCACTACTAATATTTATATAATACTATATTTACTACTTAATAATTACTGCTCATTTGCGCCTACCTAACCGAGAGGACTCACTGCTCACTGTGACGTCACGCAGTGCGACTTGCACGACAACATTATAGCAAAAACCGGTCGCCTACGATAACGCATAGGTGTAGTTAATAGTTGTGTGTATTATTAGTTACTCCTGTAGTTAATAGTCACTCTAATCCACATGGCAAACTTTGGGATTATGAAAAAACACTTTAGTGAATTAATGTCGAAATCCTACAGAGGTCAGTCACGGGCTGTCAAAGACTAAAAATTAAGCTCCTCTTTAACGTAAAACCAAGTAAATTAGAAGGACAATTGTATTGTAATCTGCTATTACCGCAATGCTATTTATGCTATTATCATCATCATAAGGGTCGGTGGCTCATTGGTGTGGACTGTTGCTTTCCGATCTGGAGGGTACAGGTTCAGTCCCGCCACGTACCAATATCTTTAAGAATTTATGAAATTACATGTATGTTAGAATAACATATAGAATATATGTTTTGGAGTCCATTATTATATAATCTAATATATTTGTTTCCTTAATATGCCTTAAAGAGACAGTGAAACCTTACAAAACTGCTTTTATATAATGCAGTATGAGTAACGTAAAATAACAATAAATAAATAAACAGCTCACTGTCATTATATAAGTACATGTTTTCAAAAAATCCTTCACGTAAAACCGACAATCCAATATTCGAACGTTCTAGTAGTAAACACAAACATTTCTTTAGCAAATAGCGCCACATTATCGCGTTATTTATGACGTTATTCATTCCCGTTACTACCTTTGTCGAAGTGTCTTTGGTACAATAAGCCTGATCTGTGCTGACTGAGCATTATAGCTCTAGATTGACGAAGCACATAACATATAATTTTGTAATTGCGGAACCATATCATCATTTCAAAATCCTTAGTCTTGACAAGAGAAGACAGATGCTTGATCACCTATTCTTGTATAAGCTGGTTAGTGGACATCTGGATTGCTCAGGTTTATTGCAGAAAGTAAATTTTAATGTTGCATATAAAATAGCTCGTTTGTTGAGATACCTACCATTTAAAGCAAAAAGCTCAAAATAATCTTGGTCATTTCTCCACTATTAACAGAATACAATCACAATTTAGTGAATTTTCGCGCTCGTCTGTAACAACCCCAGTACAATATGATATGTCATTCTCACTGCGTAAATTTAAATCTTTGTTATTAGATGCATTTCGGTCCGGTAAATAGTTTTGTTTCAGACATAATTTAATAAAATTTTGTAATTGTGAAAAATTTCTGTAATTTAGTAATTTATTAAAAGGCATACATTAGTGCATGTCATGTGCAGCCTTTAAGTATAACAGCGATTTGTTATATTACTAATACGTTTTAATTGTGAATGATATCATCGTTTGTTATGTTGGTTGTCCTTAAATAAATAAATAAATCATTACAACCTAGAACGTCCACTGCTGAACGATGGCCTCCCCTGATGATTTCCACGCGGACCGATCCCTTGCAGTTGACATCCATCTGCTACCCGCCACCTTAACCAGGTCATTAGTCCATCTGGTTGGGGGTCGGCGTACACTTCGTTTTCCATTACGCGGACGCCACTCGAGAACCTTATACCTACCCGAAAGTATACCAAAACCAGCTCGATATTTTTTCGCTATCTCAGAGCTGTTTACTGCAATATTAAGTAAAGTTAGAAAATAAATGTTCACGAGGTTTATTAAAAAATATGGTCATGTACGTGTCCTTCAATCTATAAGTCCCACTGTAGACCTCAAGCCTTCCCGTACATCATAGCTATGGGGAGATTGGGTCATAACCCACCACGTGGGCCAAATGCGAATTTGTGTCCTACTTATTTCATAAAAAAGTATTAATTTTTCTATTAATTATGCACGCAATAAACAAAGAGACGTTACCTTCGATTCAACTAGGGTATTATGGCAGATCTGCAAGGTAATTTATGGTAAGGTTAACTGAACATAAATTGCCGCAATATCCCATAGGATATTGGTATATGGCACTTTATTGATGCCCATCGTTGTGACTATCACTCAGCTATCCCGGGCACAATAAACCTGAAGACGCTGACTAAACAGGTCGTCCCGCAAAATAAAAGTGTTTGCACTTCTATATTTTGCGATAAGGGCACTATAGCTAGAAAAATACATGGATGCTTATCCCTTGATAAGTACCAACACAAAATACAGGCTCATGCTGAAATTGGCGACTGATGGCTGTCTGTAGATAAAACATTGAAAGACCAGTTCACTTCATTATCATCAGCTCATTATACGTTGCCATCGAAGGGCACGAGATGTACGTAGCACGAGATGATGCACTATATTCCTAAGAATGTGGCTCACCAAGATGTTGTCGTTTTTTTAAAATAAACAGAAACCCGAATAAAAGAAGTTTAAATAATTATCAGTATCTTAAGGTTGTTCCGAATCTATTGGAAGATTGAATAGTGAATTAATATGTTTGATTTACCCTAATAGTTCCATAAAGACCAATATAAACATATGGTTAAAAAAATATTAAAACACGTAATTAAAATTGCGAACTTTTTTGGATCTGACTAGTAAAAACAATTTTTTTTTGATTGATTTGATTTCAGTGTGGTTTTCGTGTATTTAATTATTTTAATTTATGCTTTAATATTCAAATAAATTATGTCTTTAGAAAATTTTTACTAATCGATAACCACTTACTACGAAAATTTAAGTACAAAGTTTGACAAAGGTATTTTTGTTTGTGCTGGACATAGAATATTATTTTATGAAATGAAAAATGAAATTGGAAATCAAGTCGAAATCTCTTACACAGTATATATAATAATGCCTTCAGGTGTCTGATGGGGCTGCCGCGACACTGCAGTGCGTCAGGTATGCTTGCATATGCTGAGGTTGATAATTTTCCAACGATCATTCGAAAACGTATTGCAGACGGTCGCGGCGAAGTTGGACGTGGACAGTGGTATTATGCAGCACTGGGCCCGCGTTCATATCGCCAAAGAAACTAAATAGTCTTCTTTGTTCTCTAGAAATATTTTACTTACATAGTTTTTAAGTTTAATTGCTAACACTATGGACTCTTAACGTTCATAATAAATGGTTTTATTTTATGTAATTTTTATTATTTTGTTTAATTTATATAAATTACGGTGAAGGAAAACATCGTGAGGAAATCTGCGCAAGCCAGGAAAGAAATTCAAAGGTTGTGCGCGTGTGCGAAGTCGTCCAACCCGCACTGGGCTCGCGTGGACGACTAAGGCCTAATCGCTCTCGTACCCTCGTTGGGACGTTTAATGAGCTGATGATGATATAAATTTATATCCAGCGATAAAACTAAAAAGCGTGAATATGAAGTAAGCAAACTGGAAGTATAAAGAGGGCACCGCTGCCGATAACTTTGAAAATTTCCCTAACATGAGGTGAATCGGTCGTCTCAAACTGTTACGGACATGAAAAGCTTTCAGTCGAAACAATGTATCTCGAGACTGAACAGCCCCTTGAAATAAAAATCACATTTTAACTTTCACGAGGTTTTCTGTAACGGATGCTGGATGTCAAAGATTAAATACTTAATTTTAAAAATAAGAGATTTTTTATGGCAACCATTTTGTCCACTACTATTGTTAGTTTGAGATTGTAAAGACTTATTACACAGTATTCAACTAATGTGAAATAGTTCCCCTAGTGTTCTTATTCTATATTGGCCGTAACATAATTCATCATAATCAGCCTATGAAGACCCACTGCAGGATACAGAACTTCCTACATTACATGGGTATGGGGAGATTAGCCGTCACCCACCACGCAGGACCAATCCGAATTGGTGGGTATTACCAACTACACTCCTAAGACTATAACCGGGCCCGACGGTTTAACGTGCCCTCAAAATCAAGGAATCTTCTTTTCGGACCATCAGATGGTTCAGCCTGTATTGTCTTACCCAAACTAGAAAAAAATCGCATAAAATTACGTTTCCCTGCGGGATTCACACCCCGGTCTTTCGTGTCACGCAGCCAAACGCTGTGCTCACTGGAAAACGGAAGGAGTAAATACATAATAGGCATGATGACTGGGTCCTGGAATCGTAAGAACTATTTCATATTATTACAAATCTGGGTTAAAAAAACGATGTGCTTATTTCAGCTCGAAAACTCATGCTTTATGAATTTTATTAGTCTTCAAAGGGGGCAAGTCCATTTTTAAGTACAATAATTGTCAAAAAAAATTAAGCCAAACGATAACACATACAATTTAAAGCATCTTTTGCTATGAAACCATTTTAATAAACGCAACATTTCATAAAGGTGTTGTACAAAATTCATAAACTATGCATACTAGCTACTGAGGCGTGACGTCAAAATTAGGCAGCCATTTGTATGAAGCGTTTTTGGGAAAGGCCATTTATGTGTTTTTAGAATTGGAAAATCTCTGTGAGTTTTAATATTAACAACAATTTTTTAACAACTTAACAACTTTTTAACTTAACAATTTTTTACCAATGTTTTTATTATTAAAGGGTCCATCGATATCATAGCAGAAAAAAATTGTCATCATCTCTATTGTTGTTCAAATACTATGGTTATTTTAACCGAAGACATTTTTTATTTTCGATAAAATTTACGAAAGGAAACCTATATGCAACAGTTCTTGCGTCTAATAATAACAGCGGCCGCACTTCAGAGCTCCAACGACGGCTTACGTCCGCCATTTAAGCTCATAGGTCTATCCTCTATTTGAATATTTATTAAATCATCTCCTCTTTGATCCTTCTTCGGTGTTGTGACGGCCATTTTTTCCTTTTTCCCTTCATTTGTTTCGACGTTCAACGTTTTTCGCATTTTCGGCGAGTTGCTTCTACGTTCCGGGGATTATTTTTAGTTTGAAATTGAAGGTTCCAGAGCTCGTTAGGAATATTTCAAAATTGTTTGCCACTTTGTTACTACAAAGTGTAACTATGTAAAATGAATTTCGTTTCGGTATTTTATATTTTTGTGAACTTAGAACTCTATAAGCGTGATAAGTTAAAACGTTATAATAGATCAACATGATTTTAGTTAAGTTTCATTTGCCAAGCAAGACCATAAATGTTGTATTACGGAGGCTGTAATTTAACAAAATGAATCAATATATTAAAATTATCAACCTTTAACTGAACTTCACAAATCTTTAATTTGATAAATTCTCAATAAAAAAATTCAAGCTAATTATTCATTTAGTAGAGAACATGGAACTTTCATGAACTCTTTTGTTATTTTCCTTAACTTTGTTAAAAATAACCATTTTGTGATACTGACATGTTATAAAAGGAATTAAACGCGGTCAATCCAAACTTGAACTTTGTATCCCAGGCATAAAGACTAGATTTGATGACAGATACAGCACTCCGAGAGCGCCTTATTTACGCAACTGTGATTTAATGTTCACACACTCAAAATGGACCGGTATAGTTTGCAGCTATTTCTGACGCAAAATTTTAACTTAGCCTCTTTAATAACTCCCGCTGTCAGTCTATTTGAGTCCCTCAGAGTATCCTATCCCCAATTAAGCTCTGTTTGAAGCGGTCGTTGTTCAAATTATGATATCATGCGTCAAGCAGTCATATTTATATAAAAAAATAACAAATAACTTGAAATGACAAACTACGCTTATATACTATGTCTATGTGTGACAGAGGTTGCTTACACACACTACAAGACACCGACTTCAAACTAAAAAGCTAAAAAATAATTTTGAGCTAGGTAAATAGACATTTTCTAATAATTACTTCATAATTTGGATGTCAGTCATTAAACTCTGATTTTCTTATCACGGGACGGTTTCTGAAGGATCCTCTTTCCAACTAAAAAATAATCACCAATATCGGTCAATTTACTAAGGAGATATACGCAAACTAACATCATAGCAACACTTCGATTTCGAGGTCATAGCTAACTTGTGACAAGAATACGACTATTATGTTAAGTCACATTTTTGAGCATTCACTTAAACCTAAAACAGCCATACTCATTCCAAGCATAACTACGACGAGTACTATAGTAGAAAAAGTAAGTAAAGTAGAAAAAATCCCATGATTTTACACATCAAAATCTGATCATTCGGAACATGTCGGATTATTAAAACAAACTGTGCAGCTTAAAAGTTAAAATCAACGTTTCCACTAATGAGGACTGATAGACCCGAGCTAACATTCCGCGGTATCGAGACGAAGAATCGATTGATCGAATTAATACCGGCTGAATAACCCGCAGGATGTAAGGAAATGGAGCGGATCAGTGCTGATTCGAGTCGGAAAGTCGCAAGCCAACGAACGGAAGTTTCGTTGATTCGTACGCGGCGGGCGACCAATTACACTGTGCCGATTACTCGATTGAACCTGTTACCGGTATCGCTAGGATTCGATTATTTTAGCTATAAAAACTCGTCTAGCGAGTTTCTTATCGATATTTAGATCGATAATCGAATCAGATTAGTCGTTGTACATTTGAAACGTTTAACGTCCTGTTAGATATATGGTTCGGAATGCAGTGGCAGCACACATACACACATTTCGAATGAGCGTGATGGCGTATCTACCTTTATATATACATAATATCAGTTCGGTATATTTTGGTAGGTATTTGATTTCATCTGAAGTATTTAATTGACGCAAATTTGTATGCGAAGTAAAACTAGGATACCGGAGGTATATTTGCTTTAATCTTAGTTATCTAGTTTGCGAATGAAACGCATTATTTTTATTCTTTTGTACACAAATTTTATCTCAAATATAATTTATATACGAAGGAATTGCTATTTTTTTAGGATGAGGTTGCTATCTCATACATGTGATAGTTGTGTCAAAATCTTAAGGTGAAATAACATAGATAACTACATTTATTCCTTTTATAAAAATGAGGAACGTAAAATAAAAAATAGGGATAGAAATAATATCATTTTTATAACGCGTGACGACTTTTAACTTTTTTATTTCAATTATAAAAAAAATCAACATGAATAAAAGTAATCAATTCGAATATTCGTGACCAACATGAGACTGTATTTAACTGTATCTTATTTTGGGAGCCCTAAATTAATGAATTTCACAAAATAAAAACAAAGGTTACAAAGTACTAGTTCCAAAATGGCGGACTTTTCGACTTCCCAGTCTTGTCGCCTGTCATATGTCACCTCTGGAAACGTCACTACAATGTAGGATTCCCTTAGAATAATAAGTACGAATCGTCGATTGAACGAAAATATATTCATACGAGGATAAAGGTAAAGGAATATTGTTGTTATATGATTTGATAAAGAAAAATACTTATGTACGCTCAATTGTATTCAATGTTATATTCATTGTAATTAAGTTAACGGAAAATTTCACGTTAAAATATCCGAAGTATCTACATAATTCAAAACACTACGGAATATGCAATGATATTATGTATATATAAAGGTAGATACGCCATCACGCTCATTCGAAATGTGTGTATGTGTGCTGCCACTGCATTCGGAACACTTTTTCCGATTGTTTTGTGAGCATATCACGAATCTATACTTTTTTACATCATTGGAAATAAGTAAATTCCTGTTCTATAGTTTTATAATTTAGAAATCAAATGCAAATAAACATAACGCATTTAATCGAGTAACTACTTGAAACGAAATTTCAAGTAGATACCAATTAATTAACAATGTTTTAAGATTTTTTTAATAAAAATATAAAATATTTTTTCGGAATAAGTCGCGTATTAATTGCAATATATTTACAATATGTTTAAAATCATATTATTTACTTGAAGTGCCAGTTACTCAGTTACTTTATTATTAAGATTAAAGTATCTATTGAAAATACCGGGTATTAGAGACCTTACATCTGTTGTGACGGGCGCAGTGCATTGATGGAGAATAATCACTATTTAGCAGTTATTGTTCTCCTTCAATGCCGATCTGTCATGGTCAGGCGTATAACTTACCATCAGGTGAGCGTCCTGACCGTCTTGTTCACTTCGAAACATAAAAAAAGAAGAAAACATAATGTGTAAAAAATAACTAGAGCAATGATCTCGTTACAACCAACATACATCTAAACTATATAAATAAATAAATATCCACTGACATTCACACAGCGCCATCTAGCCCCAAGTTAAGCGTGAAGCCTGTATTATGGGTACTAAACAACGGATAAATATACTTAAATACATTTTTTTTCGTAAATACATACATATCATACATAGAAAACACCCAGACCATTACAAACAGACATGTTCATGCACATAAATGTTTGTACTGCCCGGGGATCGAACCCGGAACCCTTGGTGTTGCAGCCGACCTCTCAACCGCAACACCAAATGGGTCGTCAAGTATAATTATAAATAAGAATATACATCACCTCTTTCTAAACTGCTGATCGCTAAAATACACTAAATAGTTTCACTAACAATATTTACCACGCTTTAAATAATTGACAAAGTTCTGATGGCTTTTATCTCACTTTCTAACACGCACCGAAAGTTCATGTGTTAAAAGCTATTTGTTCCTGAGTGGTTTCATCTAATAGTTTTAATTACTGTATTAGTAGTGTAGGAAGGTGGGCCCGCAACTGAACTGGTTAAATTTAATAGTAATAAATATCCACACAGCGCCTTTTAGCCCCAAACTAAGCATTAGCCTGTGATATGGATACTAAATCACGGATAAACATATTTAAATATATTTATTTTGAAATACATATATATTATACATAGAAAACCCGTGAAATCGAATCGTGAAATCCACTAAATGGGTCCTCAATGGTTGAATAAGAATGGTTTATGTTTAACAAAATTTTGAATAGCTTACTTTTGAATCGACTACGAGAGTGCACAGTACACCAACATTATGTTACATTTGTAACTTCGGTGAAATGTGTTCTATGTATACCTCTGTTTCATACCGTGACTTCCTTATCTTATAGCAGTACATTGGGCATATTTTAGGGTTCTATGTATGAATTATTGACATATACGAGAACGAATGCATTTCAAAACTAAAATCCACGTTCCACATTCGTGTATCAAAATCGAAAGCTCCTCGACATTTTGACACTTGAAATTCCATTAAACTTGTAACAAATTAACATATTTGACCTACTTCTTAACATGACTAGTCCATTTGACCAATAGTTTTTGGGGACTTATATTAGTTCCAATATTGGGGCCTTGAAGTGAGGTTCAAGTTGATTGGTGACACGGCTTTTCAATTTCCACACTTGATATTTTGAGATTCATAAATAAGTTGATCACGATAGTGTGCTTTATATATTCATCAACATCCTTGTTGTTTTGATGATGGTTAAAATTTTATTCTGTAATTATTTTTATGGTGCCCAATCTCCCCATATCATGTTCAAACTAATTTTTCCAGCAGTCACATATTGATAAAAGTGATGCCTATTATTCCAAAAGTTAGCTTTAATTATCTTTTGTTCTGGTTCTCTGATGTCCATTGCATTTTTTTATTGGTTTGCCTATTGATTAGTTAATGATTTACAATTTTAATATTATATCCGGTTTCGGTAATAAATGGCTTATATTATTTTTTTATTTAAATAAGTAAATTCAATAATGTTTTCTTTGGACTCCATTTATCAAATATACAAAACTAATAATAACTCAATAACACTAGAAAAAAAAAAGTGTAGGAGGTGATTACTAAATGAACTTTTAGAATTCAGTAATGAGAGCTCCCAAGATTTTCCTGGCTGAATTATTGAGACAAGAGTCTTAAATGAAGTATTCAAGTCTCCAGATGAGCACTAACAAGTCTTTCGACCTCTGAAATTGGAAATATTATGGAATACCAACGTTCAAAGTTTACGAGTAGTATATTCACTTATGATATAATTTTCTAACACTTTTTAACAGGAAATATAAAATTTCTTAGGTAAATAATTTGATTATGACATGATGATGTTTAGAAAAAGGCGAAAGTGTAATATTTCGACAGCGTGAACCGATTCACGATTTTTTTGAATACAACTTTAAAGCGTATTTTAACTCTAAAATGCATATATACGTATTTGCAGTTGTTTAATTTTTATGTTTTTGGTCCTTCAAGTATTTACTAATATTTTCTATTTTTTTTTGATATTATTTTTTAAAACAAAATACAGCATATTTTTTTGTAATATCTTAAATAAATTATCAAGCAGAGTCACAGATGAAATCGCAAGTAGAACCAATTGTTAGCCGATAAATGTTACAAATGAGCAAAACCGAATGCTGTCAATTGCTCGATTGCCGTGTAAACACCGGTGTAATTGGGGATGCCAATCAGCATGTTCTATCCAATATTAAAGGCACAGATCAACCAGACGGGATGACACATGTTGCTTCTAATGACATTAGTAAACGCTTGTTTGCGGCGAGGTTGGAGTTAGCAATCGGTTACTTCAACATTTTGAACTAGTATCATCGTCAGCTCATTATGATAAGAATAAATATCCTCTGATATTCACACATCTAGCCCCAAGTTAAGCGTGAAGCCTGTATTATGAGTATTAAACAAATAAACATTTATAATTTTTTTTTGGAAATACATACATATTATATATAGAAAACACCCGACCATTACAAACAGACATGTTCATGCACACAAATGTTTGTACTGCCCGAGGATAGAACCCGGAACCCTTGGTGTTGCAGTCGACCTCTCAACTGCAACACCAAATGGGTCGTCGCCCACCGAGCGGCACGAGCCTACCCGTAAAGTATAGGCCTTAGTCGTCCACGCCGACCCAGTACGGATAGGCCGACTTCACGCACAACCTTGAATCTCTTGGCGGGCGTGCGCTGGTTTCCTTACGATGTTTTCCTTGATCTTAAGAGGGTCGGATGAACATATGATTCCGAACATTGGTGAAGACAGTGGGTACGTCGCGGGATTTGCAACCTGCACCCTCCAGATCAGAAGGCAACATCATAAGCACCGAAACTGTTTTAACTAGTATCAGGCGTAATTTATTGTGAATTGATGAAATAATTTTGACATTCAGCAATGTATGAACCCTTGAAGGAAGTGACTGTTCATGCCGTATAGCAGTTCACAGAATACTGGAACTGAAATATTTACAGAGAGAAGACAGTGAGACATGATGAATATATAAGGGTTCCGTTTTTTGTCATTTAGTTACGGAACTCTAAAATCAGCCGCATGACAAAAGTATATCGATTTTCAACCCTTTCCAAATAACATTCGAGCGACTACTAAATGATTGTAAAGGAATAGAAAAAAAAGGCTAGGCAATAAAAACACTGGAAAGCAAGATAAAATCGGCGTTAAGCGCTCGAAAGTACGAGCGAAGCGTATCATATCGCAGAACTTCAGCACTAAATCGCGCTCCTACATGGTAAAACTTACATGTTACACGTCACGGGTGCGATAAAACAATAGTTTTTAATAGAGAATAAAATAGCGTGTCAGACACATAAATTCAAGCAAAGGCGTGCACTCCATCGTACAAATAAGCAGTGCATACCCTGTGCGTCCACACAACCTGGTAAATCGCCAACATATTAAATGATTCCCACTTATTCGCCCATTTTCCTCTACAGATTTGAAACTATAGGCGATCTGCTGTCGTCAACAGCACTCAATTTGGCAAAAAAATTAAGATTATTTATTGTTTTTACGATAAGTGTCACTCACTTTGCATACCCTACTCATAATCTCTGTGCACGACACTGAATTCAAGTTTCTTTTACATAGCCGGCCGGGGCCCTAATTCCGCTAAATCTAAAATGCTCTAAGAGAGTTGTTGTTGTCTCAATAGTAAAGTATTGTCCGCTGCTTTTACGGTGAAGGAAAACATCGTGAGGAAACTTGCACACGCCTACGAAGAAATTCAAAGGTAGTTCGCGAAGTCGGCCAATCCACATTGGGTCCGCGTGGACGACTATGGCCTAAACACCCTATACGGGTAGGCTCGTGCCCCTGGGTGGGTATGTATAATAAGCTGATGAAAATGATGGGTAAAATTTTGTACTCATTCTTTGTTTTTTTCGAAGGTAGGATTTTACTTGTTTATACTATATAATGCCCATCTTATACCATTGATATTAAAGTTGTAGCGGAATACCAAATTTACAGTTAGGTTGAAAAGTACCGTAATGGTTTCGTAATTTCTAGTAAATTTAATGGAATTGAAGACCTGAAATGAACTGTGCAATTCGCGCGGAAATTGCAGTAGGTACGTAACTCTGATTCGGTATTGAATTTTCGGTGGACGAGGTATTTAAGCGCAGAAATGAAACGAAGCTACGGTGTAAATGCTAAATTGTGAAATACATTCCTATAATATCTGGTGGTTTAAAATGTAGACAAGCCGATTAAAATGTAGCTAGTAAAATTAACGGGTCTCACCCGAGACAACAGATCTCCTAGACCTTACATCTGTTGTCTCGGGTGACGGGCGAAGAACAATGTTAACGGAAAAAATAATGACAACCTATTGTCATTGATTTCCTTCAACATTGCTTCTGTCATGGTTAGGCATATCACTTACCATTAGGTGAGCACACTGACCGTCCCGTTCACTTATGGCATAAAAATATGAACATGGTCGCTTTCAGTAAAAGCCTGATGGCTTGATAATAATAAATCATTTATTATGTCTCGTATGTAAATAGAAGTGGTAATGTCACATTTTATCAAGATTGAATACAGCTTAATCTTGCAAAGCATATGATGTAAACGGTGACAACCTTAACATCCTTTATATCAGGAAGACCAGTATATCTCAGGTTTTTTTTTTTCAAGTACTTCGTGTACATTTTTTACGTTTGCATTAAATAATTCAAATGTTACAAGTAAGTATTTTTTTTTAAGAAGACAGAAAGTTGAGGAAGCAGTGGGCTGGTCACGTGTGTCGCAGAACCGATGGTCGTTGGAGCTGACGAGTTCTTAATTGGAGTCCGAGTCTTGGCAAGCGTAACTTAGGACGCCTTACGGGCCGATGGTCCGACGACTTGTGAAACGCTGGTCGAGGCTGGATGAAGAAAGCGGAGAAACGGGATATCTGGCGTTAAATGAGGCAGACCTGTGTCCAGCTGTGGACAGCAATAGGTTGAAAGGAGAAGGCAAAAAGCAGTTTATAAGTAAACAATACTTAATTTCAAATGCACAATGACGAACTAAGTTTAATTCAAATAAATGATACGGAACTTAACGTATTTTCTGGACTATTGAACAAATAATTCACCATTTCCCAGCTGAACTCCAAAAATAACCAACCGGCTCTTAAGCTCGGATTTCGTGTAAATAACTTTGGGAACAAAGAGCGGTTGAAATTAAAAGTTTAAATCTGCGAACCTGCAAGTCCTGAATGCGGTACACCTGCAAAAGTTTAAACGGTACCTTGCTCAGAATGGAATGTCCAGTTCGCTTTGTACTTGCTATGGAATGATTCCTATTTCAACGTTAAACTGGCCGTAGGTTTTTTATTTGTATCATACATATATTTTAGTTTGGCGATTTCGGCTTAAGATAGAGGAGTTACAATATGTTTGCATATCTAAAATAAAAAAACATCATCACCATTAGCCTTTTATTTATTTGCTAGATAAATGGTATTGCATTGGTGTTACATTACAAAAAGCTATAGATACATTGATCACATGACACCCTGCAAAAGAGAGAGCGACGTACATATAACTAATTTATAACAGAAATACATAAGTTTATCTATTCAAATTTAAGAACATTAGTTTAAACCAATTGAACGATCCATTACTCCTTATCGTCAAAAAACTAATTTCAAGTGTAGTATACTTTTTGTAAGAGATATGTTTAACAATGTTTTTATAAAACTTCGCAGTTATTTCATAGTTTTGTCGTGTAGGGAAAAAACCTTCGTGCATATCATCTACAGGGAGATTGCCCCGTTAACCATAACGCAGGCCAGTAATAAAGATCGGTGGTTAAAATAAAAGACATTAGCTGAATCATCATATAAGGTTTAATCTGATTGTTCATTTATCTAGTAAGATAAATAATAAAAGCGAAATTTTCCAATCTATAATTTAATACGCAAAATAAAATTTAACACTTCAATGAACTCCAAATGAAACAACAGTAAATATATGAGCAATTAAACGAATGATAATAAAAAGCAATCACGTCTATTAAAACAAAATCTTTACAATGGTAGTAATTTGAACAAAGTATTTATATTTAATGACCGATAGGGCTTCACAGAGGTTAAACGCGCGTCTGCTTTATAAATTACCTGCAATTTATTTGTTTTGATATCACAGTAAACATTTAAAATGATAAAACATTAATAGGATTGATGTATCTTTTATTTTGAGCTTTAACTTGAAATGATTTGTTTGACTCAGTTTATTTAAACTATGGACAGTCCACTGCTGGACTAATCATAAGATTTTATTTATAGAGAGCGCTGTAACCCGTTCTCTACTTCCTAATAAGACCCTTTGCAAAAAAATAAGCTATTGCCATGGACGTATAAAATACGGATACAATGTTATTAAATCAATAAATATCTCCCCGAAATGACAGCTAATGTAATTTTGACAAATAATGTTTGGATGTTTTTGGTAAATTAATTTAAATAATTTAAACTAGAAATATGTTTCGAATTGTTCATTTACGATCGAAGAGTAATTTTTCCGTTTCTCTTTATTGAACACTTTTGTTTTTGCACTATTTTACTACGCAAGTCATATCCTTTTCAGTATTTCTTGGTACTGTTGCCAAATGCGAGCCAAATGTTTTAATATTTGTTGCTTAAATAAAAATCTGGCCGAATTTTGACGGGATTTGAACCTGCACCCTCCAGATCGGAAGGCAACAGTCCACACTAATGAGCCACCGACGCTCTAAGATCGTCCTATTATATCATAAATAAAATCAATTTAATTTTTATACATCGCAAACAAAAAATCTGTGTACATTTTTTGTCAACAAAAACGAGTGACCATTAAATATCGAGTATAATAAATAACGCTCAAGTACACGGCCCGTCAAATTATCGTCAACAATAGCGGGTAAGCTGAACAGGTTTCCGTCATGACTTACCCTGACCATACAACAATGCTCACTTTCCCAAATCAACTATTTGTCACACGCTTTTGCCGTATCTTCTTGACCATCCCTGGCTATTCCGCTTTGTGGCTGTAAACGGCTTATTTGTCAGTTAAAATTAGTTTTTGGTATTTTTTTCTATGAGAACAAAAGTTCCTTATATTTTTTTATTATTTTATAGGGCAAACGAGCAGGCGGCTCATCTGATGGTAAATGACGCCGTCGCCCATGTACACTTGCAATACCAGAGGGCAAAGAAATGCGTTGCCGGCCTTTTAAGTGGGAATACGCTCTCTTCTTGAAGGACGCCAGGTCGTATCACTCAGGGAATAAGTCAGATGGTAGCTGATTCAATAGTTTTGTCGTCCGAGGCAAGAAATTACGACAAAAACGTACAGTCGAGGACTTCCATTCATCTAGGTGGTGAGGATGAAATTTTGAGTTTGGCCTCGAAGTACGTGGTGGAATGTTGCAGCTGGAATGAGTCTGAACAATTCTTCCGAGCAAGCACTCCGCGTAATATACGCGACTATATAACTAGGTTTAAATAAACATGGGTTTATATTCAGTTAATACAGTAAACAATTAAGCTATGATTCAATTAATGAATGTTAAGCTTTAATCAAGTATATATTATTCTATGAACAAGACTAAACGTTTTACGACAGTGTTACAAACTATTCTTTGACGGAAAATTTGACGACCCATTTAGTATAACGGTTGAGATGTCGGCTATTACACCAAGGATTCCTGTTCGATCCCTGGGCAGTACAACTCTTTGTGTGCATGAACATGTCTGTTTGTATTAGTCTGGTTGTTTTCTTGTTAATATGTATCGATTTGAAAAAAAGATATAAGTGTTAATCCGTGTTTAGTACCCATGCTTCAAGCTTCACGCTTAACTTGGCGATGTGTGTGAATGGTAGTGGATATTTAAAAAAATAAAACACCGGTTCATTATATCCCACGAGTAAAAGAGCAACAAAAAAGATTTATACATAAACAGAGGCTGGAAAACACAAACATAAAAATAAACGTTTGCTTCAAGGTGATATCGTAAAAGTGTATGGCACCGAAAGCGTTTGTGGCGAATTGAATTGTGATATTTGCATGTGCATTATTTACATGTGTTATTGCTTCATAAATGCTTGAAATGTAGGGTAATATAATAAAATTGAAGGAAAATCTTTGTTTGCTTATTCAAAGCATGATATTGCTTCGGACTTATTTTTACGTACACACACTAAAACGTATTTTCCAAGTGATAATTTGGATATCTTTAATACGCCATGTTTGTTAAATTAATATATTTGTTTTATTTTAATGTTACAACTTGTTTTTCTGAAAGGATTATTTAAGTTACGAGCACTGTTAAATGTCATTAAAGAACTCACAAAGGTTGACGTATATTTCAGCACATTTTAAGCAGTTTCCAATTTGTAAACAAAATAACAATGGCATTTGCAATCGTAAACGCTAATGAATTAAACTGTGACGTATTACAAACAAATTATGTACCTACCCCCACCTACTCATACCTGTCTTGTAAAATAATTGAGACATGCATTGCTCGAACCGAGTTCAATTAATAAACACATTCCTAATGATACTCAACGAATTAATTTAATTTATCTCTCTTTTGGAGCGTCGGTGGCTCAGTGTGGTGGACTGTCGCTTTCCTACGGCAGGGCTGAGGTTCAAATCCCGACACGTACCAATGTATTTTCGAATTTTCGAAATATATATATACGTTATCCGACGCTCTTACGGTGAAGGAAAACATACTGAGGAAACCTTCATGCACGCCTGCGAGAGATTCGAAGGTTGTGTGTGAAGTTGTCCAACTCGCACTGGGCCCACGTGGACGACTATACGGGTAGGCTCGTGCCCCTCGGTAGGGACGTTTAATGAGCTGATGATGATGATGATCTCTCCCCACCTCTTTTTGTCAGAAATTAATCACAGCCTCTATTTCTTCTATACATATATCTGTGTTAAACTAAAATACATGTTAACAACCTAATCTCCTGCATAATTAATTTGATATGAAAATAAAATTTGATCACGTTTTACCAACCAATCGGTTTGGTTTTATCCCTTGTTGTGGAGTAATTTTGCTTGTTTAATAGCTACTTACATTTACTTCGCTTCATGCCCTAACTCGGGCCATACATCAGACGGCTCGGTCACGAACTAAGCGCCCTCCTCCCTTGTTGTCGACATTATTTAGGGTTGTCGACTAAATATTTCAATTTAAATGTAAAAAATCTAAAATAGATGGACGTAGCGGCTAGTACGTTAGGTGATCACCCAATTGCAGCAATATTTGATATTGTCGCTCGTCACGCGTCGGATGGACAATCGGAAAATATTTTCATGTGTCTCTTTAAGCTTCGAAAGGCACGTTCCATTAGTCTTGGCTATTATCTAAAGATGAAAGTCGTTAGGACTCGGAATCATCTTTTCGGACGATCAGATGATTTATCCTGCAATTTCAAACCAAAATCGCTCAGTCACTTTCACTGTGCCGTATCAGACTAACGAACTCGGGATCTAACCCCAAGTCCACATTAGACCATGGAGCGGCTTTTTAATTTAACAAGGATTATTTCTCGTCAAATTGCAGCTGGCAACCTAAGCTGGGGCCACAGAATGGCTACAATAAACCGTGGGGGCGGATAAAATTTGTGTTACCCAGCATTCGTGTACAGTTTTTTACAGGATGCCAGTAAAATTAACCTTAACAATCTAACTGAATTCTATGCCAGGTTTTAATAAGGTGAGATCTTGTATATTATAATATTTATAATCCAAATATTAAAGTTTTTTTTGTATTTGCTTTAAATTCAGTAGGTTTCAATATAACCATAATTTTGTAATATTATGATCTGTCACCTTCCTAAAGCCTGAGCCCGAGAATCATATCATTTTAAAATGGTTGAAGTATTATTGTTCGTAATATGAAATAACATAAAATGCATTGTCTGCTAATGTAACTGGTTTAAAAAGAATTGTTTTTGTTTAATTTCTAACAATATCTTTCTGTGCCAACCTCCAGTATTACAAAACCAACATTTTATTCCACAATAAAACCTGCCACGGTAGCGTAAAAAACCTAACCCAGGTTCTGTACCAGACTCATAAAGATACACTTCACCCCTAACTCAAATATACAACTGTATAGAATTGTATACTTTCATTAACATCCCGTTTCTCTATACTGAGGTAATAAGGTTCAAATGTGTGTTGTACGGTTTAAACCGGGATATCAGATCGAGGCCTAGCCACAAGTATTTTGCACATACTAGAAAGTAAGTAGTTTCTACGCTTTCCCAAAGTTATTCATGGAAATTTGTCCTTTGTAGTATTTGATGGGACAGAGTTTTTAAATATTTTTACTGTTAATAATAATAATATCTCTTAGTACATAAAAATACCTTTTTTTATGTACGATACTTTAATTGATTTTGATTATCATATTATAAATCTGTAAGCAAAAAAATCTGTTCACTCTAATATTCAATCTGTTTGATTATAACTTTAATAATATAAACCTGTAATCAAACTGCTTACTATAAATACTTTTGAAATTTTTAATTATTTCTCAAACACACTGAGATCTTCCAAAAAAGATGATTGTAAAAATATGTCCTAAAGTTTTATTACTCTTTAACGCAGCAGCAACTGAGTATTTAATTAAGCCTTAATCCTAAATTTAAAAATCATTCTTACCTCCAAATTCAGTCTCAAGGCTTCATATTTTTTTATGCATTCTATGCGTATTTGTCTGTTTGAATGTTATGAAACCATTGTGTACCTTTCTACGCTAATAAAGTTTAAACTATACAAGCAGAGATTGTGGATGAAATAGAAAAAAATACACATTCGCTCATTTATTTAGGAGAGACGCCTTTGGCTCGACTGCCCGAGGCCATTAGTAGGATATATCTGCACTCTTCCTACTCAAAGAGCATTATATTTCTGTCTCGCACAGATCCTAGCTGTGATCAAGACATTTAGCTCGCGTTGGTAATGTCTTAGTGTAAATTCCATTCAATGTTCTTTGCTGGCTTCTTAGATAGTACGAAATGTTTTGTATTTAAAAGTTTTAGTATTTGTTGAGTATTTTTTTAAACGGTTTGTGTGAACGACAGCATTGTGTTATTATTAATTTTGAAAGTTTAAAGCAGCTGTCTCCATGGTCTTATGTCTGAGTATTTAGTTCAGGTTTATGTCAGTAGGTACTTAAAGCAGAGGACGTATTATATAACAAAGGGTAAAAATCAAAAATTGATGATGAAGTTTAGAGGCAATATTCATCGATGGCTAAAGGTGTCTGCAAGGTACTTTGATTAAAGATGAAGAGAGTCTATTTGGTTAGTTAATTAGAAAAACAAATAGACCTACGAAATAAAATCGCAGCCTCAAATGTCAATATTCATCATCATAATCAGCTCATTAAACGTCCCCACCGAGGGGCACGAGCCTACCCGTATAGGGTGATTAGGCCTTAGTCGTCCACGCGGGCCCAGTGCGGATTGGACGACTTCACGCACAATCTTCGAATCTCTTCGCAGGCGTGCATGAAGGTTTCCTCACGATGTTTTCCTTCACCGTAAGAGCGTCGGATAACGTACATATATTTCGTAAATTCGAAAACACATTGGTACGTGTCGGGATTTGACCTCAACCCTCCTGGTAGGAAGGCGACAGTCCACACCATTGAGCCAATGAGCCGACGCTCCAATGTCGACGTTCATAATGTCAATATTATGAACGCACAATTAAACCTCTACAAATTCCTTACAGTCCGATTTTCTGCAGCCAATATCCATCAAAACTAATCATCTATCTATGAGGTACATTTGTGTGGAAACAAAGTTTAGAGTTATTCAAAGGTTTTCGCCTAAACAGCCACTGGTTTTTAGCACTATGCACCCTACCATAATTTTTAGATTGGTAGAGGTATTAGGTTACTCCGTGTTGGTTTAAACTACCACGTTTTTATGTATTTAATTAAAGAATATATTACATAAAATATGTAAGGACTATCATAATGATTCTCCATATCTTAGTTGAAATTTTCTTAGAATGGTAACCATCAATCAATTGTACAATGTTTTTGAAATTGCATCTATAAAAAATATATACTGATATATCCAACTACGCAAGCGTCGATCCACAAAGTATCAATACTATCAATACATCGTCGTTCATACCATAAAAAACAATGGCGTCAGTGCAGACGTAAGAACATTTAGACATGACAAGCTTTGCTTTGCCATTTTTTTTCACAAAACAGGGTTTTTTTGTTAGACTTTTCCAACAGAATCCGTCAAAATCGCGGTTTGACACGTTTCAAACGGCGCTGTGCTCTGAAACGTAAATTGGCTGCGGGCATTTGCCAAGCCAAACTACGCCTGCCAAATTGTTTATTGGCAAAAACTAGGCAAGTTTTTATTCGTTTACTATCTCGGTGCACAGACTAAGATAGTACAATATTTAAAATAATATGGTTTAACAAGTTAAAGGTTTGTTTGTAAATTGATTGGTGATTAAGTTATATGGCAAAAAATTAAGTACATATGGTAAATTATTATAATGCGTAGATTAAAGTGAAGTTAAAAAACAGATGATTGGAAATTAAGAGTTTAAAAAATAGGTGACATAACAGAAACTTCAAACATGTCTAGATATAATAAACTTTTAATATTTAGAAAGATTTCAAGTGTGTTCCAAGAATCAGTGTATAATTTTAAATCCGATTTATTAAAGCTATTTCAAGAAAATAGGTCGTAGAATGGGTAAGGTACTCCCACTAACCTACAATTATTATCAAGATTTTTTATTACGCACAATTCCATCCCGTAATCCTGCAATATATTGTTGTCGGATAAATGTCGCTAGTTGGAAATAACAATAAAGCAAATTATTCATTTAGAAAAATGGCTCGCTAGGCAATAGTTACGCGAGGAAAATCCACTAGGAACCTCCGGCCGATAGAGAAAGGGATTTTCGCAAAAAAGAATAAATCTATGGAAGTTTTATCAAGATAAGGGTCTTAATGGCGTGCAAGTTGGAAGCGCGAGCTAGTTTCATAATGCAACTTAGTGTAATATACATTTAACTTGATTTCACTGTCCGTATGTTTTGATTGTGAATCAATAATTTTATACAGGTAAAGCAAATTAATTTATCAATCGATGTAGTAATACTACTTTTGTACATAATAAATGGGCGTGTTTAATATGATCACATAACTAACACGTCTCAAATCGATCGAAAAAATTATACAAAAGCTTAAATTAATATTACCGGATTTACAGCTTTTGTTTGTCGCTTAGTTTTCAATCACATTTTAAAATTATATCTTTATTAAATTTAAAAATAGGAACATTTGTTATTTAATGTCAAAGCAGTTGTCATAAGAAGAAATTAATGGTAAAAGCGAAATCATAAGAGCTATCATATTCGAAACCATTAACTCCAATACAGCTATTACGAATTAGAGTAGGTACCAAACCGCTTCAGCTTATGAATTGGCGATAAAATAAAAAGCATTCGCGGTTTGACCGACCCACCATAACCGTGACTAGCCTAGTCTTTAGTGGGATTTCCGCGGATGAAATAAATCTTGAACGCACCACCGATAGAACGTAATTACGACCGGTAAATACCTCTTTTGACTTCTTCACTAACTTCGCCAAGTAATTCGGCGGTCGCCTCTAACTTTGTTTGAAATCAAATATCGGCTTCTAAGTTTTTTTGTCATTAGTTTCCCGAATAAACAATGGTGAAGTGAAATTGGTTAGCAATTTTCTAAGCGGACTTTGTTTTCGAATTGGTTCTTTTAATAATTTTCCTTTGTTTCTGAATAATATAACCCTTATGTAAGTTTTAATAATCACAATAGCACTTACAATATTTAACCATTATAAAAAGAAGTAATGTATGGTTGTTAACAAAATGGCAAGCATTATTTATCAAGAGAAGTTTCACCTCGCCACACAATTTGAGTATTACCGCTCACGTAAAATGCTTTGCCATTGCACGCATATTTTCATAGGAAGCCCAACAACCTATTTTAACCATAAAATAAGGGTAAACAAGAGTGACCCGACCCCATTAATATCCTCGTCCGTGGACATGCAAATAAAATTCATTACCGACATGGGCCCATTTATAATTACTGAAGTCTGCCCGCATCAAAGTAGACTTAGTCGTCGCAAGGAGAAACTAGTTTTTATGACCATTTTACATTCCGCGACGATAGAACCATTTTCAAAATAGTTCTAGTCGCAAACTATATTTATGTCGCGAACTATAGTTACGTCCGCGAACTATATTTACGTCTGCGAACTATATTTACGTCCGCGAGCTATATTTACGTCCGCGAACTATATTTACGTTCGCGAACTATTTTTACGTCCGCGAACTATATTTACGTCCGTGCAAGGAATGTAATAGTTGCAAATCTATGTAGTCCGTGAAAAGACATCGTCCGTGCAACGATGAAACCAGTTGTGACTAGAACTGTTTCGAAGAACCGTTTTCTTCCGTGAAAAAACGCTAACGTCTCGTTCTCTAAAAATTCGACAACGACCCCAGTGTACATCAAACCAGATTGTGTAAAGAAGCCTACCTGTACGAGTAGGTCCAGTCCCGAGGGCTGTAGACACGCAATGCGTAATTTTAATAATGAATACAAGCATAGTTGGTGGAATTTGTTGGGCTAAACTGATGCAACTTTGAAAGTAAAGTTTTGAGCTCGATGGAGTAGCGGATAGCCAGTTCGGTTTAGTATTGTGCTAGTTAAACAACTTTCCTAAAAGTTAGTAAGGACTAAACAAACTAAAACTAAAAAGAACTTATGATAAAATATTTCGGCAACCCATCCAAGGGATGGGTTGCCGAAATATTTACATAAGTTTCTCCTTGAATCGGAATCACGTGAAGACATTGGTCTGGGAAACATAAATTAGATCCTGAATTATCAAACATTCGGATCATGCTGTTGCTATTACAATGGGACACATTGTGTTACAATGGAACCTTTTGTGTAATTTAGATATAATATCGGTATTCCATAGATCTAATATTAGTAACAATGGGATTTAACATGTATTAAATGCTGTTAATTTATCGTGATATAAATGACACACAAAAAAATAATCATTTAAATGACAACATTTTTATAGAACTCGTAATCTTCGATTTATGTTATGAAAAAGTGCTATCAATTATTAACACCTTAATATATTTGACATACAATACTTTTTGCTTGATAGTGGTACTTTCAAATGATGCTTTCAAATTGGGAACTATCCAATTGCAAATTCTAACGTTGATTTGATAGATTGCTTTTATATTATAATTAAAATATTATGCTGAGCACTGCCTGGCGTGCTGTGTTCTACATTAAAAACTGCATTTTTTGATATTATTGTAATTGCTAACTATTGGCCTACATACTTTTGTAGAACAATGAGATACTTTTGGCACGGGCTTAATCTGTATTTTTTATGAGAAATGTTAGTGAATTTTCATTTAAATGTTAAAGATTGAATAAGTAATTTAAAAAATCTGTATAATTAATTTTGAACAAAAATATGTTTGTTTTAAATGAAGTTTGCATGAAATGCTTTGCCCTATATATACTAATGGTACTACTACAGCCATAAAACGTCCTCTGCTTGAAAAAGGCCTTTCAAAATAATTTTGAACATTAGACGGCCTTCATTTTTAACATTAATTTATCATAAAAAAACGGATGAAAGCAGTGAAAGCAAATCATATACATGGGATTAACCGGCCATCAAGTCTATTTTGGAACAATGACCGTTCAGCCAAAACTAAATATGTGAACACTGAATGCCGTTTACACACAGAATCAAATACCAAACGCCAAATGTTGCTATAATTCCCTTAAATATATTACTGCTGACCACTGCTTGTAATTAGAGGGGAATCCTATCTAAATCACAGTATTAATATGTTTAATGACTCAAACTACGGTACTCATAGATAGTCCATCTATGAGTACCGTCGTACTACAATTAGCCATAGTCTATCAATAGTTTTGAAATCAAAATCATATCAAAATAACAAAAATACTGTGTTTGGAAATGTGTAATACCTATAAAACATTTGATATATAGCACTCTGCCTCAACTTCCTTGCCTTCGCAGGGTATTTAGTAAGGGCCCCAATTTTTCTCCGACAAAGTAGCCTTTGACATCCAGGAATTGAGTACCTTTATGACAGCTAGCAATATTCGGTTAATTTTGCGCTTTAGGAGCGCTGTTCTCTTCACATAGACAGCATACTATTGTTATGAAGTACATTATCTTTTTTGAAATCCTTTAAATTTTTTTGAAACGCAACTTTTTTAGTAGTGAATACCTTATAATTATTGGAATTATGCTTCTTCTCTAAGAGTGTCGGTGGCTCAGTGGTGTGAACTGTCGCCTTCCTACCGGGAGGGCCGAGGTTCAAATCCCGACACGTACCAATGTATTTTCGAATTTTCGAAAATATATGTACGTTATCCGACGCTCTTACGGTGAAGGAAAACATCGTGAGGAAACCTTCATGCACGCCTGCGAAGAGATTCGAAGATTGTGCGTGAAGTCGTCCAATCCGCACTGGGCCCGCGTGGACGACTAAGGCCTAATCACCCTATACGGGTAGGCTCGTGCCCCTCGGTGGGGACGTTTAATGAGCTGATGATGATGATGACGATGCTTCTTCTGTTTAAATAAAGCGATTATTTGCTGACCACAATCATAAAAACTGTTTAGCTGCATTTCGTATCCTTGTTTAAATTAAGTTTAAGCATTACTGAATTTAAACAATAGAACTATTTCTACCCCATAGACTGGCCAAATACCTGATATAAATACCACTGGCGCCACAGCGGCCATTTTGAAACTGTGCCAAGCGGCCCCACAATACGCATGTCTCATAGCGAGATATATTTGTTGCAGAAGTTGGTCTTAACTTTTTGTGTGCCATCTAGTTGAGCATGTACACAAGGTTTTTCCTGGTTGTATTGAGTGAAGTTGACTTGAAGATATTAGTAACAAATTTATTTATTTATGGTACACAAACAGATTACTGCCATTAGTATTACATATTGATGGTTTTTGTTATACAAAAGTCTAGACAGTAATCCATACACAGTATACACAGAAATTCCACCGAGTTTACAATAGTAGTTATAAGATTGATAACTAGGACATATAAAAGTGTGTGTGCAAATAAAAAAAAGGTATTACATATATAAAAGAAGAAGAAAAACAAAATTATGAAATAACCATACGAGTACATTAAGCTTAACAACATTCACCGGAAGCCGTGAATATTTTGTAGAGACTACTCTTAAACCCAGAGGTTTTGGACTAGTTATAACTTACCGATAGTTATATTCGCTTTCCTTCAATTCATTGCAATCCACTTTCCTCATCCTCCATCAGCAACCTTTTGCTAGTCAAAAAGAATAATATAAGAAAACAAGGTTAACGTATGTATAGAAAAGCAATACGAGTAAAATGCGAATGTTACATGTTTCACTGGAAGTTATTAAGTATACGAATATTATTTTAAGATCGATTTTTCGAACTATCTTTACTTTAACTAAAAGCGATATTACTACACATTAGACCCCTGAAATTCAATGAAAGTTTTCAAATCACAGTTTTTTTTTGCAAATATTAAAGCTACTGACTGGTGTAAAATAAGAAGAAATGATGTGTGTGTGTACTTGTGAAAGCGCTAGCTGGTAAAACTATATTGTTTCATTCTCCCGGTATATATTCCAAAAACATACTCAATTCAACGGAAACCATTCGCCTCTAATGTATACGCGCTTTCCTCGCACTCCACACATTCCTATTTCGCATTTTTCTTTTCTCTGCTTTTGTAGAGGCGTTTTATTTTTACGGCCCTGTCTTTTCGAATATTTCCCGTCGCCTCTTACCCACCGTAATTCCCTAGAATTTCCAAATACTTGGCAGTGTTTCCCACGCGAACACAGATAGTGCTTTGCACAAGATATTCTACTAAGTAAACTTCCCAGGCTACTTTTTGCTATACTCGCATCGCATCAGTCTGAAATGAAATACATTTCATCGAAACGTATTTGGCATTTTCATTTTAGAATTTTTACATATAATTCGAAATACTATCTTCGATAATAAATGAAAAAGTTTGACAAAGGGGTAAATTTAGGCATTTAATATACTAGTTATTTTATTGTCATCATTTAAACGAAATATAACGGTTCCTTCGTAGCACTACATCAGAAAACAAACAACATTTTGAAGCTTCTGTATTGCAACAAATATTTCGTACAATCTTAAGTTTTATATTTCAATTAAAACATAAATATTTTTAATGTCTTTAATAAGTTAAAATTAATATAAAGAATGGTCACGCACACAATAAAATTTAAATATTAACTACGCTGGTTTCCAAAATACTAGAAAGCGTACACTTATTGTGGGGGAAATCGACATTTCTAATAACTGCCTTTAGTTGTTCTCGAAGCTCATTTGTAAACAAAATTGTCTCATAAGAAATTGATCGCTTTACTCGCAAAAGATTTGGTAAAATATTCTCTGATAAACCAAAAACTTTCTTTTTCAGTTTCGATTCTGAGTGTACCATAATGATGTCATTTTGATTATCTGTGACCTCAACTAGACTAGCAGTATATGACAGCAATGCCCTGATGCCACAAATCACCACGACCAGGAAAAGGGAGAAACCCGCAATAATATAGTTTTTCTCAGTTCTGTTTAAGAGTAAAAGTTTTTCGTATTGGTTTAGCACATCATTGAAAATCAGATTGTGGATATTATTAAGTGGTACGTACATGCCGAGATACACAACTGATGTGAAATATCCAATGATCAATGAGAGGTAACAAGTTCTATGAGACTTCGTTATTTTTGTTAAATACCGAGTGATATTTCTCACGTCATAGGCTGGATTCAGCAAGACCAGAATCAATGCCATCTGTAAGAGTAACAAAAAAGTGAGAAATACACAGCTTGCGTCCATTTTTTTGGTCTTGATATGTTAGGTGTGCTTGTCCTGAATGAATTATGGCATTTTATCCAAACATTTCACTATGGAAAATTCATTTTTCTACATTGCGATCAATTGTGATAGCCATAACGTCAATTCATGTCATGATATGGTGACAGGCGCTCGGTTTGTAAAAAAAGGAATAAAATATTAACTTTTTCTTATTCGATTAAGGTTAGCTTTCGATTTTAGAACCATTTCGATTAATGTACAAATAGTTTTGATTGAATAAAAAAAATAAGATTATTTATCATATACGTAACAACTAACTAATAAATAATTATTCAATCAACACCAATTCCATATTAAATCGTGTTAAAAAAAAATTTTCATCATAACTTATTATTCTCCCGAAGTTTAGGTGACTTTACAGTAATCGTGGTCACAGGAAGACTTTGACTTCCGTCTCCTTCATGACGTCAGGTTTAAAATAACTTTTTGATTTCTCTAGTCAGTGAAATAAAATTTTCCAATTCGGTAAACATTTCGTTTATTTTGTTATTAGGTTTATTTATTAGAACCTTTTATAACGAGGCGTTTTCTAGTAGTATTTAAAGCTCCATACAAATTGTTTAAGACTAACACAGAACGATAAACTTGAGTTGCATTTTCTCTCGACAATATAGCATGTCTACACATTAATTCAAATTCTAATAACCTAGCAATTATAAATATGATTTGTAAAATCCTTTCAATTAATATAAAAAGAAAAATCACAAGAAAGAAACATGTGTAACTTATGTTCATTTTACACATATAGAATTCCAATACAAGATCTGCGTCTTGAACTTCGGCAAGAAGGTTGCTGTGATGTTGTTTCTCCCAAGACATATCCATGAAAATGTTAATAAATAAATAACATAACATAATCCCCAAAATTTTATTAGGGCTTGATGTCTTATCTTGAAAGCGGCACCATAAATCACGGATGAAATATGGTTCTTTAATAGGTTTTAATAAGGCTATAATAAATATTATTTCGGCAAACAGGACAGCGCTAATTACTGCACTAAATATATTGATCATATAATAAAGGTTTTTGTCTCACTAGTTTTGTTTATCAGTTTGATCCTGAGTTTTAGTGCTAGTTGGAATATTACCAATCTGATAACGGTTACCAGTTACATTGTCTTCGATGGTCTTTTCATTTTCGCATTCTACTTTTTCTTCGTCTACCAAAGAGATTTTGTCAGGGCTTACTTTGGATTCTGTTTTCTTAGGTGCAGCCTTAAAAAAATTTTGAATTTGTTGATGCTCAGTCTTATTAAAATCAACAAAACTAGGCCAACGAATTGACTGCTCGTCTTCTTCTTGAAGGGATTCGTTAAAAATTAAAGAATCCTCAGTATCTTTCTCAACTTCAGTGGTAAAAAATATCTATTAAATCATAATTTCCCATTAAATCCGAGAACTCGTGAAGCTTAGCTGAAAAATGTACGAAATCGCACAATCTTATCAGGCAACACAAAAAAAGAGAGAAGCCAGCTAAAAGGTAATTTCTTGAAGCATTTGTGACTTCAATTATGTGTTTTAACTTGTCGTTCGGGGTATCTCTTTGAGATTTTTGGTTAAATATTTTTATTGGATGTAAAATTCCGTAGAACAAAATACAAAAAATGTAAATTAGAAGCAATGCAATTGTTAAACGATTATCTTTTGCATAATTTGTAATAGTCTTTATGTGTTTCGACAGTAATACTATATTCACCAATGGCAGTACTAAAATTACAACGGACACCATTTGCACAGCATTAAAAACACTAAGATTGTTGTCTGAAGCTCAAACTTACCATTCTGATCTGTTTTATCTTTTCTGTAATTATATATATGATTGACTTGAAATAACAATATTACATTGACAATGACATTTCTCATCGGTGACATCAGTCCTTCTTGTTATTTTTCGTTAAACGAATTTTATTTCATACCATTTTAACTCGCAGCCTTTTTGTCGTCATGTGTGTGTAAAGATACGAAAATCGCTTTACAGGCGTCACCCGACGCCTCGGTGAGAGCATCATGTACTCTTCCGTGATTGAATTCGTTATCAACCGTCACCCACAATGCCGTATCGGAAACGAAAATTGTTACAAGGAGCCTATTTACGTCGACGTCGCGCTGTAAAACAAAATAACGGGCGAGTACGTACAGTTATACTTTGTCTTGTAGCGTATGTTGCTTCAGTCTAGCCTGTTCCAATACGCACGCCACCCACGCTACCTGTAGGCAGAGGTATACGTACGCTATTAGTACGAATGGGAGGGAGATAATCCCCGTCCTACTCACTCATAGCACGTGGGAACCCCCTACCAGGTGTGCGCAACCCACCTTTATCGCAACCATTACCTTTGTCGATTCAATTATGCTGAATTGTTGACTTTGTGGACACCAATATTTCAGAGCTTGCGACCGCTTAAAGAGCTACAACGGAAAAGGTCAATCTGGTTTAGATGCTAATCTTTTAATTAATGACGGCGTTCGGACGTGCAATAACTTAGATTGGTAAATATTTAGTAAATCGCCAGGGTAGTTTTCGTAATCAGGGCCGGGGCTTCGATTAACCAGCTATTTTAATAACGATTCTAGGCGGATCGACCGCTATTTCTGGATCGACCGCTCTGACTTAAATGGCAATAATTTTGGATTTTGCAAAGCAATACTTATTTGAGCATCTGTTTTCCAAATGACAAATCGATGTTACCCTTAGTTGACAAGTTGAATAGATTTGTGTTCGTTGCTAACAATAATGGATAAAAAGGTTCCGTATTTTATATTGAGTGAATAAGAATTTAATAGGATTTAAAATACGTTGTTGTATAAAATGTTGGCATGCGGTTGTTAACGAAAACATATGGAGTAAAGAATGTGTGACAGGATTAGGGATGCTGTTATTAGAGAAAATTGTGGTCTGAAAGTAAATATAGTGTCAAAAGTAGAAAGAAGTAGGTACATATGTTCGGGTAGTATGGACACTTGTACGGCATGGTGGAAAGGATAATAACAAAGCAGGTTCATTGTGCGAAAGTGAAGTGATACACGAGGACGGGATAACCCAGAAGGGCTTACCTTGAGCAATTTAGTCAAGTACTTAAGAAACCTGGGGTCTAATAAGAGTTTGTATGAGAAGATTGGTGGATGTGAAGGAAGCTAGAGAAGTATCTCAGGACCGCGCAAAGGCTCCAACATCTCCGCCTGCCCCTCTGGGATCGAGATCGGAGCTATATTATTATTATTTTATTAATTTTTAAATTGACGAAGCAAATTCATTTATAATTTAATTTTCATTAAAATTATAAATGAATAAATTATTCAAAATAAATTTTCGAATAAAGTCACTTTTCACTACAAACTTCATGAGACCGAGCGTATGCAAGAGTTTCTATAGTCGCACTACTTGCAAAATCTTTATTCATGTCCATTCAATAACAAATACCATGACTTGTTGTTAGTGTATTGATTGCACGTATACATTAGACATTATATTGTTTAAAAGTTGACTTTATGCTTTTACATTCAAAATTCATAATAGAAGCTGCGTAGCCATAATATAAAAGTAATGACGATAACCAAATTTGGGTATGCAAAAATTATAATAATACAAGAGCCGCATTTATTCTAAGATTGGGCAAATCCAAGCGAGTTGAGTCACGTTCATAAGGTAACGATATCACGCACGCACTCACTTTAGAGCACACTGTATAAAGACAATGTGCTCGAATAACTTAAGAATAAGAATGATTCGGTAAGAAAAAGGGTACGGCTGAACCGGCTAAAAAGGTTCCATCGTGGAGACAAAGAAAAATGAGGCACTAATTTATGCTCCATATCTTTTCATAGCATTTTGATGGTAGCTTCAATTTATGAAAATCTAAAATGTTTTTTTTATTTAATAAATCCATTTTTTGTGGCAAGATTTGCGCACATAAAATAAAACATCTTTTTACGAAATTAATCGGATATCATTTTAAATAAATAACCAGATTAGATAGTAGCGCGCGCTACGCACACAATTAACAGAGTTATTTATCTTGACGTTTCAATTTTTAGCAGTTATATCCAACGAAATATTTCAAAGTAACCTTAAATCTTATCTCAATCGCACTTATTTCTTATCGTTTACTATTGAGAGGTCGGGCCACAGAGTGGAAGTGAAAAAAGTGACAATGACAACCAAAACCTAGTACTTTCTGTTAGTAAAGAAATACATCCCTAAATTCTCCACATAATAATTTTAATTTTGGATTCGTATCATGTCAAAGCTATTAAATATATAAAATAGCTTCAATAGTGTTCAATGAAAATAAACCGTACGTACAAAGACTGAACGTCGAAAATCAGAAACATTTCAAATTGTCTAACGTTATTCACTTTGTTGCAGGTAAGTATCCGACCGTCGTCAACGAGAACCCATGTCGGGCTGGTACGCTGTTACATTTACAAGTATTATTAAGGGTCCAAGGTGTTGAGTATTAATGGCTGATTAGAGGGTGAAATAAATAACGCTGGAAAGTACACTGACGAAGGTAATAAACCCACCGAAAATTTGAATGAAATAAACGTGATCTTTATTAAACGCGTTTGGTAGGACTCGATATTGATTTTAAAGAATCGCAGTAAGCAGGAGTGGAAACCTATACAAAGGGCGTAGACTTTGCAAATAAAGAAAATAGCCCACCAAATGGTTAATGGAAACAATATACCAGTGATTCCAAAAAAGGGACATAGAAGTGGCTTTCTTGTGACATACAATTTACTGAATAGAATACTAATTTTGTCAATTGTTTTGCAATCATTAAACAATACAATAAAAGGAGTATGACCTTATTCATCTAATAATTTATGTTTAGGACTCGGGAATACATGGTTTATGTTCCTTTCAAAATTCAAAACAACATTCCAGCTTTTGCAATGAAGTTTNAATCTCTCAGTAAAGCAAAATTGTACCTTGTAATTCATATAGCTTTATTTTGTATTTAGGAGTTTTATTGCGTTGTTACAGATGGCCAGAGGATGTTGGTGGTATTACTTCTCGAAGTTTACAGAGTTCTTTGACACAGTAAGTGGCTGCATAATAATACTCTACTCGTTTTAATATTACTTAAAAATGATTTTATTAAATTCTTAGGTATTGTTTAACCTTGTTGATATACTGCTAAAGATATAATCGCTTGTTGGTTGTATTTGTATCGATATATAAGGTTGTATTTGTATCGATATTAATGAAAACTTCGATCATAATATACAAATGTATAATAAATCATGGTAAGAAATAATTGAACATTTTAAAAATGAATTATAGCTTATCTGTATATAAACAAAGAACTCTAGTACATATACAGTACAATGAGTAAGAAACGATGACATAGAAGTACCTAACGATGTCAACAATCACAGTTGCTTGAACAGATTGCATGTCAGAGAGGTTGTCCTTCGCCTAGGAGTTAATACTATGTTTTCGCCTACGACTACTCACTCGGTCATTCTCACTGCCAAGGTAATCATCCGCTGGGATAGTGTACATTTCCGCACTTAGACGGTCGCGCAATTTGTTCAACATAATTGTATTAGACTTACACATGTTTTCTACTTTAATTCCGAACTTAACTTTGTTTGTTTAATATATACCTATGGAACCAATTAATAGATGTCACAATAGCCTAAATAGTTAGAGAATTTTAATACCTATTATTATATACTACTGATATTAATATTGGTATCATTCCGATGATTAAATAAACATTTAAAACAACGTGTCATACATACTAGAACTATAGTATACATTATAATGCTGTGACGTAGTTTCGATACAATTAAAGCACACGTCAGAATAAACTTATTCTTTTGATCAAATAATAGCAAATGTTGAATTGGTAACTAGGCGTACTTAATTTATCTTGATCAGGTTTTAAAATTTGCGGTATCAACAAATTTTTTACTACTACAATTTAACATTATTATTTTTTACTTGAGTTATCGCGGTTTTTGCTCTGCTCTATTTTTGGTTTAATTTTAGTTTAATTGTAAAAACATGTTACTTATTTTTTTCACATAAAACATAACAAAAAGTTATAACGTGATATGTGTCAGGAAACTTTTTATGTGTCTATGTTGTTTTCCGCGACCTGTTTATTAGAGTTGTTACGTTATTATTATATAATTACGGTTGTGTTATCGTTCCTTTTTTATTTGCAGATCTTCTTCGTGATGCGTAAGAAGTTTGACCATGTGTCGAAGTTACATGTCATCCACCATGGCATCATGCCCATGTCCGTGTGGTTCGGGGTCAAGTTCACTCCAGGTTGGTAAACTTTGTCCTCGATTCTAATGCTAAGCAATTAATGCCTAATTGCTTTTGAAATCAATAAAACAAATTGATGCGTCATTTTTAAACATCTTAAAGGTATTGCTTAGATACAATACGGAATGCACTACGGTTCATGATTCCTAAATAAAGGAGTTTGAAGGCGATTTTATTTCATCAGCCTATAAAGTTCTATGTTAGGGCACTGGTCTTCTCGCACAGCATAGCTTTGGGGAGAACTACCTTTAGTTAAGTAAACCAGTTTAATTCGACAATGTAGCATGCATAACAACTACGAGGTTCACAAAAAACACTTCTTGAACAATATTTATTTTAAAATTACAGCTGCAAAGTAAAAATTTGGGACTAGAACTTTACCTCTCCGTCTCGCTTTGCATCCTGTTCAAAACGAAAAGGCGCTGGCCACCCGCAAATACTCATCAGTATAGCGGATAAAGGTTCGACCACCCTTTAGCATAAGAAAAAACTGAACTATATATAGTTTGTACAACTATATACTATACTAATATATATATATCCGACACTGACCTGATATTATCTGTATCAAGTCTGTCATTTATTCTAAATATGTAGATTTCAAGACTATTATACATTACACATATTAGCTTGTACATTGAACTCCTCTACATTGACCGCTGAAATGCACTTGGATCGTTCTCCCAATGTCATGTTTGGTGTTAATAAAGTAAATGATAGAGACGTGTTGAGTGATATATCAGTAATTCACGGAAAAGCCGTACTTTATATGTTTTCAAAATCTCAGGGGTCTCAATTAGTGGGTATTTAAATCGTTATGTTAATTCTTATTTGTATCATATTTATTATATTTTGCTAATGTGTTTACATACCTTAACTGATAAAAACACATTAAGTGTGTGACTTATTTAAATACGTTCGTAAGTACTTACCTACCGCATTAGCGGAACTTAATCTGCTTCCCCGTTGATGTTTGAATCATAGGCCTTAAGAAAATAATTATGCATAACTAAACCAGTTTTGTATTTTTCTGTATTATGAATATTATGATATAATACTGTTTGTTGTTAAATTGTAATGATTTATTATTTTGTGTTATTACGAACATTTAAATCAAAATTTCAAAGTTTAAATTTGATTATTCAATATTTAATACTATTGAAAGATATTTTGTTCAAGCGTTTCATGAGAAAATATCAAAATGTTTGTGTTTTGGAAACGTGCAACAAGTAACTTATTTATTAAGTCCATACTTATAACCTTATCTTAAAGCATCACATATACGTCTCCGACGAGGGGCACGAGCCTACCCGTAAAGGGTGTTTAAGCCTTAGTCGACCAGAGTCGAAACAGTGCGGATTGGTCGACTTCACGATCAAAGGTTGTGAACCTTTGATCTTTTCGTAAGCGTACGCAGGTTCCTCACGATGTTTTCCTTCACCGCAAAAGCATCGGATAAACGTGCTCATAATTTCGAGAATACATTGGTACGTGGCGGGATTTGAACCTGCACTCTACACATCTCCAGATCAAACACCAATGACACCGACGCTCTTTTAAGCCATATACACTTCCAATTTTGATCTGAATAACAATCTAAATTTTTCCCTCGTATTCTATTAAATCTTCTTCATCTTGCGTAATGGCAAATATATAATCAAACCCTACGGTTTAAAATATTTGCCGTTGTTTTTTCCAGCTTCTACGGGCTAAAAAAACCTACGGCTTCGGTGTAGGTTTTGAATCCTGAATCAGCATTATAATAAATACCTAATAAAACTTCAAAAGTTCTACTGCTATTCGTTTAATTTTATTCCGCGAATAGTTCTGAAGTATTATATATTTCAAATTTTATTTCAAGTATCATATCGAATGTATCCTTTTATTCGGGAAGGTTTCGGATCTTATATCCCCAACCTGTTCGCTGTATTTGAATATTTAATGACTTTATAGTATTTTGATTTTTAAATAATGAACACCTTCATTAATGTTTTAAAACTTTGCTGAGAGAAATTTAAATTTATTGCTAAAATAATATGTATTTAAAAAGAAGTGTAGTCAGAAATGAAGCGTTCGTGATATTATGATCTTTACCGTTTAGCGCAATGTAAAGCATGCCCACAAGTGTTAGCACTTAAGTACGTATTTTTGTTATTTCAGAAAAACCCATAGATGATACTTAAATGGATACGAGCGTGGGATATCTTGCTAATAAATACGTTTTTTGTACGATGCCGTCCCAAATTTATATTGTTAGTATTTTATAGCCATAATAATATTATAAACTGAAGGAGTGTTTTAAAGCGTTGATTTGAAGAAAATTACTATTTATTTTATATAAATATAACTTATAGACTTAACTCAGTCACACAACGTATTTGTAGTTATTTCTTTACATGTTAAATACACGCATTCATGTGCAAAAATGTGGGTTTTATACCCACTTAGCGTAAATTTTTTTGTTTAGATATAGTTGAGATATATTGTTCAATTTCGTGAAAATCGCGGCAATTATGACACAAAATCTCTGACCCAAAACCGGTTTTGAATTTGGTTTGTGAGCAAATTGTTTACTAATGATTCAACGAGGTAGCTGAATCAGGTCAATCGAGTACATTCTGGAAACACACAAAAAATGTGTAGATTCTTATGGTGCTGCGGTATTATAATTTGGACCACGGATGACTGTTTTGAAATGTCTGGACCGTTTATTTTTGTATCGATCCCTTTTGGACATTACGCCCCATGAACCAGTCAGATGGACCTCGTATGGACGTGGATGTGCAGCTTCCACTCTATTTTGAATTTTATAACCAAGCGTTTAACTTGGACAATGATTAAATTGATTTAATAATTAGGATGTTATAAAGTGTTTCAATATTACATACCAAAACGGGTAATATATGGAAAATTTTGGAACATCTACTTTGTTTTTGTTGTTAAATATTATTTTGATGTGAGAAAAAGAGAGCTAATTGCTTTAATTAGCTGCCGATAGTTCTAAATAGTTTGTGAAATCAATCTGTTGTCAAAAAACAGTTTTATGGATCACAGTTAGCTAAAGGAAATAATATTAAAACTTTATATGCTACCACATGCCCTGTATTAACACGGGAGTAACAGGAATGGATACATAATAGACATATTTTCAATCAAGCGACTTTTTCAGGCATCGTAACTCATACAGACACAATGGGATAATGGGAAATGAAACTTCTTAGTATCATGACTAGATTTTATTCGATTGGGTAATACAATTGATTTGTTTCAACCAATCTCTAAGCTTTTAAATGATTTGCCATTCTCACCACGCTCGAAAGGTAGGTTGGAAATATAATTGAGATCTGTCAACAGTTCTCTGCTCGATTATTTGTCATTAGCGGCCCTTGATGATAATAAAGGAGGGTGACAATTCTTTTCTAGTCAACCTTCACTACAATTATTTAGTACTAGGTAAAGTTTTTGCTTTGTGGCACAAATCTATAGTAAATTGACACCAGCAGTGTCCGATTGCGTAACTATGTCTAACTAATATCTACTGTATAAGTTATTGTTAAAGTATTGCATTTCAAGCTGTAAAAAAGTTCGTCAGCTAGTTATAGGGATACTTATACAAAATTATATAGTGATATTAGTTAATAGGTGCAACATATTAATTTGCAAACTATTATTTTATAGTAAAGAGAAATATGTAACTCGTTATGATATTTACATCTATTCATTATTTTAACTTGGTTTATTTTCCTTTCCCGATGAAGTTGTAGTATCGATTGTGCTGGCAATTGAAATAGAATGATAAACGAATAAGGTCATTTTTTGAGTTAAATATTAAAATATATATATGACACTGTTAAACACATTTCACTAAATTCTTCTTGCTCTTGACTTACGATTCTAATGTTGACTGATACTTGTACTCATCGTCCTTTACCAAAAAAACAACCATGTCAAGTACAGCAAGACATTGCTAACTCACTCACATGTGTGTCACATAGTTCTATTAGGTACCTCTACTTGTTAGGCTTTTTAATATAACACCTAGGTGATAAGCTATGCTTACAAAAACTTGTGAAGGTAAATGTTTACATATGTATCTATGTATTTAGTTGTAATACCATTGTATATAATTTTGTTTCATTCAAAGGTAAACACGCAGACATGTGGTTCAATTAAATTTGAATGGTGTTAAACTCGCCTGAGAAAAGTTGAAGGATGGATGTACAGTCACAATAGTTCGAACCTTATTTCATTCTTGTTTTAAAAACCCAGATGACATCGCCGGACAGACCATCTCAAGGCGCGAGCGAATAAGAATAAGATTGTAAATCCGTTTTCAACAGTAAATTCAATAGTGAGAAATGTAATCATTGATCACATGGGACCCTTCTAGATTTTCTCAGTCGAGAACGGAGTCATCGATGACGATGATGGAACGAACGTATACGCACAAAATAACTTTGAAGAAAACAATGGTTTTAATCAACTTTATAAATTGCCAATAAACGTTATTACCGAATGAAAAGTTTAAAATCTCCAATAGCATTTGGTTAACTACCCATCGGGGATAAAGTATCTAATACCCAACACGTGTGTTTATATTATAAATACATAGTATGGCAACACCCTTGGTAATGGTGTAAAGTAATGATTCTCTCAACAACATTGATTGGCTAGGATTTATTTTTTAACTGTCGTAGCATTTCATAATGTGTTATGCGAGACTCTTTCAACTGAAACGTGGTACTTAAATAGTTTATTTTTCAATAATATAGGAAAAGCTTTTATTTAAATAATAATATTTTTATTAATAATAAGACTGCAACAGGTTATGTATTCAATATGTGTGAATGGAATAATACATAATAATTATTGGAAAATAATTATAGTAGTATAGTATATTAAGCATTACGAAAATGAGTTCGGGCAGTTTCTATCACTAAGTTACGGACGTTATCATCCTTCGTTATTTTTTCAATATTATCCTTATCCTTATTCAAGCATTGCACATAAAATATAAATTGAACAGATCATAATTTTATCTATAATTTTCTCAATAATTACTTATTTTGTATTTTCTTGGAGTATCGAAGTGCGAACCTTAACGCCATAAATACCTCTACCTTTGTGTGTTCTGTGTGTATAGTTTTGCTTTAAAATTAAGCGGTTAAACATTGTACAGTTTGTTTATCAATTTAATGTTAGTAGCTATAATTCTGCACTAACAAGCTAGCTGCGCTAAGCGTTGTGAAGGTCATGTTGAGAATATTTCCATCTTTCCTAAAATGTCCTACTGCAGGGCAGATACCTCCTTACATATCATGACTTTGAGGAAATCGTGCTGTGACCACCACCTGAGCGCAGTAGTCAGTTCGGTTGCAGTAGTCAGTTCGAAAAAAAAAAAACCACCTGAGCATCCTTAGTTCAAAGCTAAGACCATGAAGGCGGTCAAAAATAATCGAAATTTTATAATCGGGTACCCATCCGATGAGAGACCATAGGGAAAGTTGCTTAACTTATACAATTGACCATATTTATAAAACAACAATAGGTGGTAGACTCGATACTGAGTCGTCTAGGTAAGTACCGCAGGGCCAGATATCGTCCCATGAAACAGGAGTGTTATGCATTTTTGTGTTTGGTTCAGTTATGGTTAGGCGTATCACTCATAACATTAAAAACAATTAAATTAATTGCTTCTTTTACAGGTGGCCACTCGACTTTCTTCGGTATGCTGAACACATTTGTCCACATCATCATGTATTCGTACTATTTACTGGCAGCCCTCGGCCCGCAGATGCAGAAGTATCTCTGGTGGAAGAAGTACCTCACCGCGTTGCAAATGGTAAGTAAATAAAAATTAATAAAACAAGGACGTCATAATGACCCATGTAGTGAAATGGTTGAGACGTCGGCTTGGTGTAGACCTAGCGTCCCGGGTTCAAATTCCGGGTAGTACAAACATTTGTGTGCATGAACGTGTCTGCTTGTGTTGGTCTAGGTGTTTCTATGTAGTAATAATATGTATTGACGAAAAAAAAGTAAGCATTACAAACAATGTTAGAAAATCTTTTCATAATACTGTGCATGATGCATATGGTCCATTTTCCAAGTATCGAAATACTCGTAACTCGTAAGTTACATCTTTATGTGAATACCATTTTTAATAGAAACGACAACATGTGATGTCCATTTTGACCGGAACGTCTCAATGCACCTAGAGCAATGACCTCCAATTAAAACTTGTCGCCATAACTGTGATAACTTGGATCATAATTATATTTTTAAATAAAAATTGATCATTATGAACATGAATAGGTACTGTATTTAAATCTTGTTGCGATACATCTATGAGGAAAAACGTTACCTACTGAATTTGTTAATCTTTAAGAACGACTTATTCATTATGGTATAGGTAGGTAACCATGTTTTTTGTAAATATATTATGATTATATATACCACTTAACCAATACTATTTTGACTAAAGAAATGTAAGCAATGTTTAATTAATGTACTTTTATTTCAAATTTTGCAATTAGTTTCGCTTAGATTGTAAAAAAATATCCCAATAGGTAGTTTAAATTACTAACACGATAATAGCGTATAAAACTTAAAACCAAACGAATAAAAGTCGTTAAATTCGTTATATGTTTTGACATTTAACCATGTATAATTTTTAACTACTCAATGACATCGAGCTTTGACAGCAATACAATATTACTTATGTTACGCTTGCGGCTAAAGCGATAACGGGTTGAATGAATAAAATTATTTGCCTGTTTTTTCTCACACATAATCTCGATTCAGTACCATAATTGTGCAAAATTTTATGAGGACAAAAAATACAACCTTATAAGAGACCTAACATCTGTTATCTCGGGTGACGGGCGCAGTGCGGTATTAATGGAGAATAATAGCTGTCTATCAATTGTTGGTCTCAATCAATTCCACAATGTAAGGTCAGGCGGATCACTTACTGTCAGGTGAGCGTCCTGGCCGTCCTGTAGGTACACTTTGTTAAATAAAAGAAACCTTATATTGGTATAGTTATATTTTGTTGTCGTTTAAAATACTATGCCTGATTAGTTATTCACTTTATGCTCAAAAGTGGGCTAAATTCAACCCATATTACAAATACCTTCTTAGGATATTTTTAGTAATTAAAGTGTGATAGCTACTTGTGCATAAACTGTGCTTTCAAATTATGACATTCGATGGCCATGGGTGGGAGATTCCGTTCATTCCATCTTTTTAAGTAACATTTAACCCATTAACTAATTAATTCCATCATCAACTTTGATATCCACATTAAAACTTAAGGAAAAACCACTATTAGATATATATGCCTTACCAAATACAAAAGTTATTCTGAATTCTTTTATCGTCGTATAAGTAATTTAAAAACAAATAAAAATCATGAGTGTTAACTTGTTTCAAATATTTATTGATTTGTTTACAGGTACAATTTGTGATGGTGTTTATTCATACTTTCCAACTACTGTTCACTGAGTGCGACTACCCACGCGCCTTCGTCTGGTGGATCGGCATGCACTCTGTTCTATTCTACTACCTGTTCTCAGACTTCTACAAACAGGCGTACAGCAAGAAAGCAGCTAAGGTAACTATTATGGAATAATAGTATAATGAAACCTAAAGGTTTTCATTTCAAACTTCACAATTATTCGGTGAGGCCTTCGCAATTGCGATCTAACAAAGATCAGAGAGAGGTAAACGGCAAGGTCAAAATAATACAGTAATTTTTAGCTGATAAATATTCAAGTCATTAATTAGAATCCAAAGAGTATTAAATTAAATATGAATGACAGCTCAGCATAGTATATTTAATAACATTGATTTAATGATGTCATTTTTTATAATTTGAAAATTTAATTGAATGTTCCGTATACTGCAGCCAGGTTAAATATCAGACCGCAGTTTCATGTATTTTTTGCAATGTGGTATTCATAACCGCATCATTCGTAGGCATCTACTCTTTGTGACTAATTTGCAGAATATATTATAACCATATTATATTGTTTGTACAGATCGCCAACGCCAAGGCTAAGAAGGAGGCTGAATCAAAGATGGAGAAGACTGAATCTAAGGAGATGAAACTGCCGTTACTGAATGGGTTCGGTAACGGATCGGCGTTGAGCGACGTGCGACAGAGGGTGGCAGGCGCCGTCGCCTCGCAGTGATATAGTGCGTGCTGAAACTGAATCGAATATTACCATAGTGATGCACTGCGATGTACTTTACGTGTACCTATTGGTGAAATTGCTACTGTGGAGAACTAACGTATATGCGGATACGATACTTACCTACTATATATATATCTAGGCTAATTTAAATAAGTTTTATTCATATGGGCGGAAACTTGATACTGGTATTCAACGAATAAAATTGGTAGCGTCGTGTGATCTATAATTAGATACGATAGTTTATTGTAATAAAGTTATAAATGTGATCCTGTAGGTGAAATTGCTTGTTATCCGCAAGCAAACTCTTTCAAAGCATACTTCATATTACAAAAAAACTAGATATGATATAGTACCGGTATACAACGTCTTCAATTTATATATGTGTTACATACACATTTCTGAATGGGATACATATACATATTGTTGGAATTGATACGATTCAAATACTTAAAAAGGTCGTATCGACTGTTTGAAGACGCGATACTAGTATTAAATAATTTGATCCCATCGGTAAAATTACTAGTGTTAGAATAAAAAAACTATATGAGTGATTTGCTAAATAAATGAAGTTCATGCAATTGCTATGTCTAGCTTAAGTGAAAGACTAGTTGGGCCCTAATGATAAAAGCCAAACCAAACCGCATTCAAAGACTTAAAAAGTATTTTGAGATTAACAGCATAGGTGACGGACATGACATAAAATAGGTTACAATTGACTTAATGCCTTTGTAAACATTGATCAAAAAAATCTTTTTTCAATGTTTTGAATTTTAAGAAAAATAAACGGCGATTAGTAATGACCTGTGCCAATATTTGATAAAATAACTTAACTCTTTTAATAGTTCTTTCGATAGACTTAACATAAAGACCGTAAGAGGAACTGTTTATGATGTAAAAAAAATTACATCCTATTCGACGAAATGAAGCTCAATTATGTTAAGTTATTAATACGATAAGTTTTATTTGTAATTTATAAAAATTCGTCAAGTGGTTATCCAGTTATGTATTGAGCGCTTACCGCTTGTATTGCGTTATTTACGTCAATGGTTATGGACAATCCAAGAACTTATACTAGGATATTTTTATATTTTTTTACAATATAACGATTTTCTCAAGCTGGAAGTATTGTTAAACCCTTTGATCGCCAATGACGCCTTAAGGCGCCAAACACAATTGGTTTTCTGTTGTGGCTGGATTCCCGGCGTTCAATGGATTAAAAACTTTGTGAGACACAATGTTACGAAGCATTTTAACAAGTTGAATTCCTTTTTAGATATAAAAAGCACACATTTTATGAACTTACCTCAGAAACCTTCAATTTGTCCATAATGAATGATATAAGTGCGTATCAAAATTTGTAAATATAGATTAGTCATAATTTTGATGGTAGTTATCGGTGAATTATGTCCAGATTAATTGTGATATTAACTGTCTAAAAGAATAAAAGACTTTTTTGACAGAAGCTGTGTTTTAATAACCTTTACTTACCAATGACAAATCAAACATATACAATTATTTAAATGTTTCATTGTTTCTATAACGCAAAAATAAACAAAATAAAAATCAGAAGAATGGTTGTATCTTGAAATTAAAAACAAAACCAATCTAGTACAATGGCATTACATTGTAAGACTGTAGAAGTGTGAAAAATTGTATTTATCACAAAAACTTGACTTTTAACAAGAACGGGGAAAAAAAGCTGATGGTTATATGTGTATTGATTTTTCGCCTATATGGCTAGTGCATATTGCCAGGCCATCAAATCTCTCTCACTCTCTTCACCTATCGCAATCAACTTCTGGACAGAGGTTTTTGTTTCTAGAAAACTTTCCTTGTTCAGCCTCCACCGATGATTTTGCGGCCATTTTAGTCCATTGGGCCGGAGGATGCCATAATACTTGCTATCATAGCATGCCAATAAACACAAACTTTTTACTAACAAAACCCATGGCCAACCCGGAACGGCACACACATTAAAAAGCTGAAACCAATAAAAAGATAACGGAACTTTTTGTGGTCAATGTCATGGGAAATACCGTCACACCGACTATACTTTTTATCAGATTTCTTTAGACAAGTTAACAGGGATTAATAGGAATTTAATTTTAATGATAGACACAATCGAATAACAAGAGACTAATTGAAGGCCAAGATGATCGGTGTAAGCAAAAGGTCAATTTTTGTTAACTAAGATGTTCCGTGTGTACCTATATGACCGAGAAAAACTATTCATAAGTTGATTTAAAGTTGGAAAAAATACTTATATAAAATTATTATTCATACAATGATGTAAAAAAGTATGGATTCGTAATATGCTCACTAAACAATCGAAAAAAGTGTTCCGGATGCAGTAACAGCACACATACACATAAATCGAATTTCAAACACATTTACCTAAACAAAAGAGTACAAACTGTATTCTCTTCGGCGGTTCGTTTTTGAGGCACGGATGGCGTATCTACCTCTAAATATGCAGAATATCATTGGGTTCATACAATCAACACATAAGAACCCCTGACTCCATGAAAAGATAAATGTCCCAAAAAAATTTATTTACTCTATAGGTCTTTAGTCCAGCAGTGAGCTGTCACGGGCCGATATGTTAAAGATGGTATGTTTGTAAATGAAATCTCTTGCTTTGATAAAAAAGCTATGAGAATTGTACATTTATTGCATCTGCAAATCTAACATTGGAATTTATTATATTGGCATTTATGCGAAGAGATTCAAAGTAAGTGTGTGCGTGAAATCGTCAAATCTGCACTGGGCGGCGTGGACGACTAAGGCCTTTATACTTTTTACTGGTGGGTGCGTCCCTCAGTGAAGACGTTTATTGAGCTGATAATGATGATGGTAAGGACACTGCAAGCTGAATCACCTGATTTTTTAAAAATATGATATACCGTTCGATGTGGACGTTCCTGAGCGATCTGCACACCTTATGAAGCAATATTATCACACTGGACCCACGCCACAATCCAATGGGTAAATGGAGAACCAGGTTGTGGCAAAACCACCTGGGTCATGTCGGTTATAAACACTGACACCGACGTGATAGTAACGACAACCAGGGAAGGAGTGTGCGATCTCAGAGAGAAGTTGGTGCCGCGCATAGGTGAAGAAGCCTCAAAACAACGAGTGCGAACAATGGCATCGCTATTGGTAAACGGTCTGGGGAAGGGAGTTTTGTGTACACGTTTTATAGTGGACGAAGCCCTAATGAACCATTTCGGATCCATAGTAATGGCCATTCAAGTAACCAAAGCCAGCGAAGCCATTCTCATCGGAGACAACAACCAGCTCCCCTACATCGATGGTTGCAACCTATTCAACTTACAATATAACCGACCCAACCTTGTTACTAACATCACAAAAGACCTTCTTTGTACGTACAGGGACCCCCAGGACGTAGCATACGCACTAAGCGAAATATACAGAGGAATATATTCAGACAACATCCACCCTCGCTCCCTGTCACTCAAGAGGAGCGCGAATCCCGAATACAGAGAAAACTCTGTATCTCGTACATACCCAGGCTGAAAAAGCTCTACTTATCAGTCAGGGGTACGGGTCGTGCACGGATTCGCGCACCCTCACAATCCAATGGGTCACAGGGACTAACATACGAATCGGTGGTTATTGTACGTACAATCCCAAAACAGTCCCAAATCCTCCACAGTGTCCCACACGCGGTCGTCGCTCTTTCTAGACACACTAAATCGTGTGTATTGTACACCGACAACGCCAATAACGACGCTTCGGCTCGTCTAATTCAAAGGGCGGAAAGAGACACGACCGCACAAATCTTAGAGTATAACATGATGATGGCTATTAAGAGGGGGGATGATGCAATCCTAAGCAAACTCATTGCATCGGAGAGACAAAGCCAAAAAGAGGGCCCACTCCCCTGGTCCATCCACCTCAAGTGCATCGGTGGTGGCCACATGGACATCGCTAAATGTATTAATTTTAAGTTCTAATTGTAATAATGAAGAGTAAGACTTAAATAATGTAAGAGTTATTGCTACTATTATTATATAAATATAAAACAGAGAGAGAGTATTTATGATTTTTTATACCCTTTATTTATATATTCACCCCCCTACTTACCTAATGTAAATATTTAGTTATTTTAATTCTGACTGTTATCCCATTTCCCCTTTAACCAATTCTTTTGCCCCATGCGCGGAGCACTAACATAATATCATAAAATTAAATTACAAAATAATCTTAAACTAAAAATAGTACGGACCATGAGACTGTAGATATAATTGTTATTAATAAAAAAAATAATATATTAATAATTAGCCAACACCCCGGATAGACATATTGGCTACGAATATTTTTTAACGCTGGTAACTTCGCGGCACAGCAAGTTTAAAATAAAAATAAGGATAAGTTTAACTTTCGGGTCCCAAGAATGCACCTGCATTGTGCACGTCCATATGAATTGGATGCAGTAGTTTCGATTCGAACCTTCTCAGTGTTACATTTATTGGGAATGGCTTCTTATAGCACACACTTCACCTTCAACTTCACGATTCTTTGCGAATACCATCAGTACACCTGAATTGCATGTACATCAAGCTCAATAATAATTACAAATATTGGTAAAATACAAATAATATTTTTAAGCTATATTTTTAGTCACTATGTTAAGTGAACAAAATATTATGTCATCTTTATGTAGGTAATAAATAATTAAGTACTAGGTATTACGATTATTTTTGAGAAATAAATAAATTATCGTTATTTGAAGTCGAAAAAGTATGTTAATTTATCCATTGTATTATTAAGCTACTGCGTATGGAAAAGAATTAATTTCATTCGTAATAAAATTAAGTACTCGACAATGGAACGCCTAAAAACATAAAAAATATAACAGTAGGTTAATCTGGTTGAATTATATTGTGTTCGAATCGATTAAATTTGCATACCTGTCAAACAACAACCTACATGAAGGAAACAGAGATAAATAATTTAAAATATAAAAAACAAAAATATGAAAGTTATCTAACCTGTTATTAAAGTCAGGTTTTTTATTTGTTTCACTGTGATCCTTATTAATTCAACATTGTAGAAACACGACGTCATCTGCCCGTTTTCGAAAACCAGTCAGTATATATTTTGACAAATAGTTTTTTTGATTAAATTACGACAACATATTACTGTTCATAGTTTTCTTTATGTACAACTTACTATAGTTTAAGTACTGAAGCAATATGTGTCAAAATCGTAATAGGAATAGAAATACGTAATTAATGTAAAACGCATATTAAGAAAAAGTGTGACTATACGAAATTGATTCTGGTGTAGGTTTTTTTGAATACCTAAAGGCAGTTTGTGATTTTCTTTTAGGTCTATATCAAGCATCAACAATAAGTTTAACAAAATCGTGCACTTTTTTATGATTGTAAGACTGAATCATGATAAGGCAATTTAGAATTTAACCAGACTAAACCAAAAGTAAAGAAGCACTAAGTTTATTATTGTCTAAGAGTACTTATATTTCAGTTATAAATATGTATATATTTCAAATTGTTAAAAGTTTCTATTGAAGAAAATTTGTGTTGATTCTGTTCTCAAGCATCTCATTCGTAATATTATATTTATGATCTTTTATGTCGAATACACTGACGAGATGTCTCAATAATTATAAGGATTTAATTGATCACGGCGGAACAATTCCCTGTGCTGGTAGTGCTGGTACCTATCTACCGGATGATGAAATATCCATGCGTTTTATGTCAATTTACACAGAGGACAATGTTCTCAAATTCGACCTTACATGTTAATATAATTCACAAATACATAGGAAGGGCATAATGATGTATGATTCTTGCAAATCAGGTAGAAGCTAACCGAAAATAAATGTAGAACTATTAAATTTGTTATCGAAACTATAGTCATATTAATGTCATTAGAGAAGGTTGCCTAGTTCAGAAGTGTTCATAAACAAATTTGCAGTAGTGATTAGGCCGATATAATGAAGATGTAAATAAAGCCCATCTCTAAAATATGCCATTATTATTGTATTACATCGGACGAGCCATCATACATAACATACTTACTATCATACTATCTCAAATACTTGTTCTCAATAAGGTTGTTAAAGTCCTTAGCCAAATGGCAAAAAATGGAACCCATAAAGATTTGTTATGTCTGTCTGTTTTAGTAGGTACCAAACCAACTTATCAAGGAAATAACATTAACCAGACCCATATTGGACACACGATTAAATTTTTAAAACTTATTTGGTGTGTAGATGCTTAGTATAGGTATCTTAATAACAATGTCTGTTACACTGACTGCCGTACTATAGCCGTGAGGCCATGGCCAGACCAAGACAAACGGCACTTAGATCTCGGTTAATTTAATCCATTATTAAATGATTAATATCATTCTTTGTACGCACTCTGACAGAGTACGTACAAAGAATGTTCATCTGTACATATTTTTATAAGTACATAAGATAATAACATTATTTACTCATGCGACAATTATAGCTTTAATTAATACTTTTTTACTAAAACATCCTTTAAATAATGTCTGCGCTAAATGAAGTTATAATTACATTTAGAATGGTTTGATAGTCAATATATAAAGCTGTTGTTTTTACTATGCTTCACATGAAATAAGTACGTGGACTATCAGTCGATTATTTCCCTGACAGCAGTCCAGCAGCGTATCAGATTAAATAAAAAATATATCTAACTTTGAAGGAAACTAAGTCCAACGATTATAAGTTAGGTCGAGTTTAATTACGTAGCGTATTCCAATAATGGTATTTTTTAATTTGTACACAAGTAATGAGCTCATTTTTAGTAGTGTCCTCTAGTTAGTGGTTGTATAACGTTCATAATGGATGAAGTATGCTACGAGAGTAGCATAACCACGATACGTATTGAGGTTCTATTGACGTACTCTGTGATATAAGTAGCATCCGAAAGATGGCGTTGATCACCAAGCTTTAAAAAAAACTCTGTCTATAAGTTTCAATTTATTAAAAAAAATATTCCAGCTCGGTTATTATTTTTCACTTAGTCCAATGGATACGACGTTTTTGTAAAAGATTAAGTACTATTTCAATTAGAATAGGTATGTCCTATGCACTACTCACTTCAGTTTATGCCATAAATTCTTATTACTTTTATATATTTGAGATTCATTTTGATATTTTATGTGGTCCCAACTGAAACTTTTCGGAATCCAAGCCTCACCATCTGCATACATCCTGCTAAAACAAAAGTGATTCTGACCAACCTCCAATACACACAAGAGCAGCGTGGAGATCTATAGTGCGATGCCTCTAACTGACGAAAGCGGTTGATCGAGGTCTCCACTGTACAGATGATATTATGAAGTATATAATTAACAAAACCTTGTCTCTTACGTCATCTGCAGGAGACGCCTGGCTTTTTTTTGACGATAGGATCTTTTAATTTCGAAAGCATCATTTGTGTATTAGGTCATCTGCGAGCTTACCTCAATTTTACCTGTACCTTTATCTTTAAAAGAGCTGTCAACAGTTTTTTGTTATAGTTATCCTTATATAAAAAAATAAGAAATTTATTAATTAGGTAATTGCTAGCGGACTCGGCTGATTTTATTTTATCAAAGAGATTTCGAATGTGGCGGCTTTTTTCCTAACACTTTAAATTAGGGCGATTTAATAAATTTCAATAGCAGAATAAACCCGAATACTGTGTACTGTTAAATACAAAATGAATCTGTTACCAACTTTCTTGCGATTCATATTCGTCCAGGTGTTGTTGAGTTATCCGCTTACCACACATTTTGAGATTCATTTTTTTTATTTTCTTACTGTAAAAACTTCGAATACAATGAAATTTAAAAAAAATAGTAAAATTGGTCCAGGCGTTATAGAGATTTGCGCTTACAACACATTTTGCCATTCATTTTTATATTATAAGATAAGCATACCCGCCAAACGACATGTGACGGTAAAAAAGAATACAATTGTCACAACTCCTATTTTCAGCAACGTCATCAATAGCGACCCCTGCAGAAGTATCATGACTATGGGGTTTGGGTTGTAACCCACCATGCTGGCGCAGTGCTTATATGTAACGACTACCATCCATCCATCATTGTAGCCGGCACCGACGGCTTAACGTGCCCCAGAAACTTTCTTTCTTTTCGGACAGTCAGGTGATTCAGCCTGCAATTTCAGCCACCAAACTGGGAAGAATTGCACAAAGTGACTTTCACTATTTGCTCTCCACGCGGGAATCGAACCCACGGCTCCCGGATCACGCAACGATCTAAACCAGTCTTTCCCAAAGTGGGCGATAACGCCCCCTTATGGGCGCTGCAGGTCTCAAGGGGGGCGGTAAGAGACCCAGAAAGAAAATAATTAATTCAATAATTAATTAATTCAATTTGAAGTTATAGTGGTTTTAAATAGGTGACAAAATAGGGCGCTAAAAAAATATTTATTCTCAAAGTAGGCAGTAGACAAAATAAGTTTGGGAACCACTGATCTAAACCAACGCTAAACACACTAGGCCACGCAAGCAGTTGCTTGTTTCGTGTGAGCCGTAAGGAACTGATTAAAGACAAAACATTACTGTAGTGTACGGATAGCAGCATACCAATCACTAAGCAAATTTCAAGAACTTATTGTGCATCAAGCTAATAGCGAAATATACTGGTGGGATACCAGCCTATATGCAATGAGCCAGCAGACAGTGTTACGGTCCATAACACTATGAAACTTCTATAGTAGGCCTCGTTGAGCAGTTAACATTATGTAAGGTGAAGAAATATTCATCTATTGTGTGTTGTGAATTTCCACCTGTGCTACGTACAACCGCACAAGTTTGTAAATATTTTATTCATATGTTCAGCAGCTTACATATCCATAATCTAAAATTATCTATGTATATAAGTAACGTGTTATTTTTCAATGGATAGGAATTATAACTTAACGTATTGGTACTTATTTTGGTTCAATGCAAGACATACGTAGGAATCTAAAAGGCCTCTCTTATTTTGGCAGTGTGTAGTTACATCGTTATGTTCACTAAACTATTAGTTTTAATCCAAATAAATTTCTGTGTGAATAAAATTGCACTCACCTTAGTCCTCACGCGTTTAGAATTGGAGTAGATATCATATCTAATAATAACACATTTTTTTTTCGAACTGACTACTACCTTTTTTCCGCAGATGGCCTTTACAGCTTCACCGGGCAATTGGTGAGCGCAGATGGCTCTTAGCCTTATAGAATAACACACATCAGCTATCGTTTTAAGAACTTTATTTACAATGGATTATTTTACATGCTATCTTAACTAGGTAATGCTTTTGTAATATAGGATATTAATTTACAATATCAATTAATACCTCTGTTGGTAAGCACAAACGACTCGGCAAAATGTTCATAAACTCCAACTACCAGTATACTAGCACTTCAAAAGTTTTGGTTGAACTGTTTTTATTATGCAGACAACCTTTGTAAATAAATCGGTGGTCAACCAAAACTTTTTTGTGCTACAAATAAGGTAACTTATTCCAATTTAACATCAATAATAATATCACAAAATAATTTAGGGTAACTACGGCAAGCCTCTTCAGATAACAATATTAAGAAACCGGTATTTGTGAGCATTCTGGTGATAGTATCCGACGTCTATTTACATTAATATTGTACCTGCATAAACAAAGACACAGTGGGATTGATTCCCTCGTTATATCTTACCTCCTATCGCGTTATTTTTGTATTAAACTAAAATCTGTATTCCATACTTTAAATAAAAGCCTTACAAATTAACCTCAATCAAGAAAATGAAACTGTACAATGCATATAACTAGCGTATCCAAAGAGGCGACTAATTTAATGGCAGTGAATTAAGTTACGACTTTCAATATTATGCCTTCTTCTTTTTAGTTTTACCAAATTCTTCTATATGGTCGTATTCTGAGAAGCCAGGATCGGAATCGTAGTACGCGTAGTCATAGCTCGCGTCCTCTTTATTATTAGGGGGACTTGCGTAGAAAGGCTGGCGAGTAGTGCTAGGCCGAACGGGCGCCGGTGGCACAGTCGGGGGACTTGGTGCCCGGCTCTGCTGTCGAGGCTCGGGGTTTCTCGGTGCTGGTGATGTTGATGGTCTCACGTTTCCAGAATCTGAGTAAGCTGCGGAGGCTGCTGATGGTTCATTCGGCCTCGAGGTAGTCGTGTATGGCTGGTAAAAGTCAAAGTTACGCTGGGTTTGCGGTGGCGTTTGGGGTCTTATAGTAGTAGGATATGTTTCATAAGCACGCTGTGTGGCGATGGAGGAGGGTGTAGGTGCAGGTCTGAATGGTCTTGGAGCTGCCGTTTGGGATACCGGCTTGTATGGTGGTTGCGATGAAGGTTGGAAGGTTTGCTGTGCAGGTTTCGCTTGTTTTTGTGATACGGGCTTGAACGGGGCTTGTGTGTTACCTCTGGGTTTCTGGTCATCTGGTAACCTATTTCCACTTGCAGCGATGTTAAGTGAATGAGCACCCGATAGGAGTTCTCGCTCGTACAGCTCGGGGCGGTACTGACCATCATCCTCACCTTGTGGAAGGCGGTACTGACCGTCGTCCTCGTCGCTCTCTGCGTAGTTTGATTGTTGGGTGTTACCGATACCGATGTTAGTATTATAGGCTACTGTATTCAGATTAAGTGGAGGCTCTGGTCGGAAGGTAGTGGTGTAAGCAGTAGAAGTGGGTGTCGTGGTAGGATTGCTGAAGTAGTTTTGCTTAGAATATTGTACAAAGTTGTTCTTTTCAGACTCGTAAGATACACTATTATAATTTTTGAAAGCTGGAGTGGTTGTGGTAGCTCGAGAAGTAGGATTATAGTCAACGGTAGTAGGTGCAACTTTGTTGATATTATTGTTTTTTACCCTTAAGTAATCTGGCTCTTTGAGAGGTTCGGAAACGCTAAATCTATTACGTATTTTGAATGGACGGTTATCGTTCTGGCCATTAGGACCGGGAGTAGATTGACCATCATAGTTATATAATTCCACTAATCCATCATTTTTATTTTCATTGTAATTGGGTGCGAACGTGGACTGCGTAAAGGGGGTGGGTGATTTGCTTAGGAAGTATTTATTTGGTTTAGGTGTTACTCGGCTCACTTCAACGTACTCATCCTTGTATTCTTTGAACTGAGGGGGCACGTTTACAGGTGGAATGGTTTGTTTGTTTTGGGGTGCTCTGCGATTTGAATTTTGCTGTTGTTGTGGTGCCTGTTCAGGCAAGGATTGGGGTGGCAGTGTGTTCTGAGCAAATGTAGTCTGTGGTGCTGGTGATGTATGACCTACATAGACTGGACGTTTTCTTACAAGTTTACGCTTAGAGTTGTCGTACTGCGGTGGGTTAGAAGGTTGAGGAGGTGGTGGAGGTGGGGGTGTATTGGTGTATTGTGTCGTAGGTGCAACACGAGGTGTGGATTGTCGCCTGAATGACTGGCGATGGCCATGAGAAGCGTGCTGTTGAGGGGCAGGTTGTTGAGGAGCTTGTTGTTGTAAAGCATTGTGACTTGGTGTCCTCTGAGGTTCAGGAGCAGAGTCATCACGACCGCGATCGCGTTGTCCAGTGAAGAAATCAGACGAGTGCGCAGCACGGAGATCGGAAGCTACATTGTTTTGCGACGAGCGACGGTCTCCTGTCTCAGCTCGCTGGAGACCGAAGTCAGACTCTTCTTCACGGTTTCCAGGAGACGACAACTTCTTCGTGTCAAAACCTGAATTAGAAACAAAAGAGTTGTTAATTTTAACAACCTCAACATTTAAAGTGAGCATTGTTAGATGATGTTTCTGCGAGTGTTTCGCATTATGTGACGACGTAGTTCCATTGTAGCATTCAAGCCGCACAACGCAAGCGTATTCTGTTAAAGCTAAATTATTCTGCAATCCATTACCAAATGCCAGCGTTAACCTTTCAACTACATGTTGCTACATTCCTTTAGTTTCTGTTTTAACGACACTAGGATCATTAAAAAGATATAACGTTTAAAAAGACTACTAAGTTAAAAAAGTTATACCTACCTATATCCTCAATCTATTTTCAATTTAGAAGACAATGAAGCCAAGTACAATTAAACATTTACTTATTTTGAATACTTTGACTTCACTTTGAATATTATTTTAATATGTGTAAAGATCAGCACCTAAATAATGAATATGCACACATATGTGTACATTGAAATTGCTCAATCTTTCATTACAATTACGAGTATACCCCAATTCCAAGCCGCTTGCTAAAAGCCAAACTCATAAAACGATGATGTTTAGGTAATTTACTGGTATAATTATAAAGCATGGCTCGGCTTTTATTTCTTAACTGCACGTACAAAATAAGCATGGTTATAACTATATAAAGGCTTTAAGTACCCAATGAATTTTTACTTCATTGTTTCATTTTTAGGTTCAAAATTCAACAAGATTCTTAAATTACTGACAATATAAGCATAAAATACTTACAATAATTAGCCTCTCTAGCGGCACTCCTAATAAAACCAGCTAATTATTTATTTTTTAATGTACATAATCACCAGAATAGTAAAACTGTGTCAAAATAGTTGATACTAATTACTTAATAAAGAATGTCATACCTCAAAATATGGTCATAGTTTGTATAACCATAACATTTTAATTCAAGGTTCAAACTATGCCTTGTTGAGGGTTAATTGAATGAAGCAAAAAATTTTAGCGTTAATTTTTCTTATCATTAATTTGTTCAATGACGTTTTATATTAATTTGTGAGTGCGTGTTAGTTGCGAAGCGCTCACCGGATCCAATCTTGTAGAGATCGAACTGACCGTCGTAGATTTCAGCTGGGCATGCTAGAGGGTCGTCGTCACCCCAGTCGGTGCAAGTCTGTGCTTCCTGGTGGAACAGTGTCCCGGGGGGACAGAAAAACCTGAAGTCTCGTATACCACCTCCTGCCACTCTCACGCAAACGTGGAACGCTTTGCAGCCTGATTTCGCGTCTGCATAGTAGGCGCCAAGAATCCGTCCTCGACAGTTGAATCTTTCTGCTCCCCCTGTGATAAGAACAAAATAGGATAAGGTCAATATTTGAATGAATGCACACCTCACATGCGAGCACTATTACCAATACTCGCTTCCAACTTAGGATAGCATACGGATAATTAGAATAAATTTTGCATTACTTTTTCTTAACAAAATTCTGGTTACGGTAATATTTTTGTTTTATAAGTCCTAATTTTTTAAATGTTATCATAGGACTAAAAAACGAGGGCATTGCCCATATATACGAGTAATTTATACGATTTTTGATTGATTGCTAATTATATTATTGATTAAAAAAGCTTTAATTTTTATTAAAAAATATTATCATAAGGAGGGAAACTAGTAGGAAAATACATCATCTAAATCACTATTTGGAATTTAATATTAGAATTAAGTTCAACTAAGACTTCATTATAGCTTTATTCATTACTACAAGTTTAAGACATATAAACGTATCAATAACGAAAAACCACACAGTTACTGCAATAGGTTAATGAGCCATCTGAACTACTATGTATTGCGGATAAGCCGGTATTATCTTGCTCACGGATTCCCGTGATTGCCATATGAGGAGAAGTGTATTAACGGCCAATCGTGACCGCACCGTGTGAATCTGCGATATTAGTCGTCTGTAGGTCATGCGTTGTCTTTAGGTTACTAGGGAATTAGCGAAATTAACATTTATTAACACAAAAGTATTGTATATGTAAATATACAATACATTTGGGTTTTCTACCGTTGTTCCTAAGTTATACAGTTCAAATTCTTTAAATTATTAAGTAGTTAACTCAGTGGAGACTCAAGTTTCTTATTTTGTCCCACTCACTCGCCTCATGTACTTACCTACTTTGAATTTGAAAAACAGTTAAGTCTAACCTACCATATACAATGACATACTTATCCCTAGTAGTGCGTCACTGGACCTAACCACAGTTGTTTTCGTACAGCGATATTTTGCAGGCCGAAGGGTGGAGACTTCCGCCTACTCAAATCGCAATTAACTAGGTCCGCAGTCCCAGCCGCCGAATCAAAAAACAATATTTTTTTCTTCCGGTGACTCTGTGAAATGAAATTTCACAGAGGTAATATTTTATGTTTTATGATCCGGCGGCTGGGACCGCGGTTACGGCCCGAGTAGATAGAAGCCTCAAGAAGCCTGAAAAAAGCCTGTTACTCAACACTTGTAATTTTAGTAAGTTTTAAGATTATGTGTAGCCAACCTACTGCCACTTTGATTCCGTTACTATTTTATACAACTTTTGATGTTAATCACGTCAACAATAGACCTTTGTGTTACCTGTCACGTGGCTTTACAGTTTATGCTAAATGACGTTAAATGTGTAGCTTGAACGGTGCTTTGATAATTTATTTTATAGGTAATAATATTATAAAGATTAATAATATTAAAATGATACATAAAAATATATTAATCCTTCATTATCAAATAATTAGAAGATTATATATGTGAATGATAGATCATGTAACTATTAGATAGGCAATCTAGTTCAAATAGCTTGAGCATTATGTATATTATCAAGTCATAAGTATTTCTTTAAGTTCCTAAACATAACTATGTTATTAAATTAAGTTATGTCACGACAATCTTCGATAGTCTTTGAATTAAAGTTGAACGTGGAAAAGGTTAAATTTAATTTGCCACTATTTAAATACACAGCCTGTGGCTACTTTAATGGAGACAGATATATTTATACGATCAAAATGTCATCATTCAGTCATCATGTCATTATTGTTCGTGATTTCGCAATTTGCATGTTTGAGAACGATCTTTCAGGATCACTTCTATACTCTCCAGGGTCATCATTAATCTACAATGACCTACTGCAGCTGTGGCCTCTTGCACAGCTTAGGTAAGTATAGGAAGCCTTACTTGATTGAGCTACGATACTATCGATAGTAATGCAGTGTACCAATACTATTGCGCTAAACTAAGCTATCTATAGTATCGATGCTATCCATAGTTGGTGTTATTTACAAAGCTTATACTAACGTTAGTATCGACACTATCGATAGTAGTTTCTATATTGAGTTATGATACTATAAATAGTATTGCAGAGTATTAATACTATTGCGCTAAACTAAGCAATCGATACTATCAATAGTAATTTCTATATTGACCTACGATACTATCGATAGTATTGCAGTGTATTAGTACTATTGCGCTAAACTAACATATTGCGGTTAACTATCGATAGTCCAACTCAATAGTTCGGCAACACTGCCTCGATGATATGAGAGACGAATGGGCCGGCACTGAAGTGATACCATGATCTCACAAATTCTTTGTGAGATCATGATATCACTTCACTTGGTATCAAAAACAACGCTTTGCGATGTATTTCCTCGAGTGATTGTGTTCACCAGGGGCCGTAAACCCTTTCTGCAACCCTACATTTCCTTTTCCCTCTGCTGTAGTAAAGATTAGCATCGCGCTTATTACTTCTTCGGAATTCCAAGTGTCCATGTGTGGTAACTCCAATGGTGGTGGCCCACGGTTACCTTCTGATCGGGAGGGCGCAGGTTCAAATCCCGCAATGTACCAATGTATTTCGAAATTATATGTACGTTATCCGACGCTTTTACGGCGCAGGGAAACATCGTGAGGAAACCTGCGAAGAGATTCAAAGGTTGTGCGTAATGTCGGCCAATCCGCACAGAGTCCACGTGAACGACTAAGTTTTACGGGTAGGATCGTGCCCCTCGGTAAGGACGTATAATGAGTCGATAATGATAATGCCGTGTAGTGATATCACTTACCATCAAGTGAATTGACTGATTATTGCCTATCTTTGGATTTTAACGGTCTTCTTGGTTTTAACGGTTTATAAACAATCACAAAAACTATGTCGTAGGTACGAGGTTACTAAGGTTCTCAACGCAGTGAAGCAGGCGACTTACGGATGGAGGGGTAAGATAACATCGCTTGCGCAACCCGCCGGCCATACTGAACCGTCTAGGGTCACAACGCTAGTATTACTACTGCATAACATGCAAGAGGCAGAGGCGCTCATGTAACCGACAATGTCCACTGCAGATATAACACTTATGTAATTATTCACAGAGATGCTTATCAGGAAAAATTACCTACCTATATTATAAATATACCTATCTATATATAAAGGAAATTAGTATTCTTCAATCAATTTAACTAATTTTATATACGACGAAATGCTAAGACTCGATGGGATAGTGACAAGCGCGTTCAAGTAAAGCAATTATTATAACGGTTATTACTTTAAAAGTGGCCTATACATATTATCTCAAATTTCTTTGTGTTTTGGAAGGCAGTATATTGGATATTAGAGCCTACCTATCATTGGACACCTCATGTAGTGTGTCACGGTCCCATCTACCTTTAGCTTTGCTTTATTGGGTGGTGTCCTGTAGTAAAACTTTATAGGCAGGAAGATGTTAATGAGAATCATACAACGAGTACCATCCTAGGCGAACGATTACTCCGAAGCACGTAGGGACTCAAAACAATATTGTTTGTTCACCCTATCTCTTACCGCCATCTCTTAAAAGAGTATTACAATAATATTGCTTTAAATTTCTGGTACAAAAATGCTGACGTATCATTATAGTAATACTGTTGTAAGAGGTGGTGGTAACCCCCCAGACAACTGAACCTTGATATGTTTAATATAGTCCCAAACTAAACCTTTGCCTAGTCCCAAACTAAGCCTAGCATGTGTACTAAATGTGGTCGGTGGTAATAAACAATGGATAGTAGCTTGACTTGTAAATTTAGCTTTTATAATTGTGAATAGTGGACTAATTATATTCTTAACCCTTTAACCACCTTGGTTACATATATTAACTTATATGAGCGAACGCGTCTTGAAGATCTTGATGCTAAACGCCAACTCCGTAAAGCTCTACCCAAGCCCTTCTACAATTATACATATAATTCCAGTGGCCAACTTTACTGTGCAATTTGCAACCGCACTTTTTTGACAAAGTTTGGTTTTGCAAGTCATATCCGAGCTCACATTCGAAATTCAGACTGACAGGGTGTCGCCGTGGACGGATACGTCTGGGAGGACATCACACATATATTTAACAGACACAATATATTTTAAATTGTGTTACTTTATACCGGCGGTTACTTAATAGGTCAATGTGTGTTGTTGTCTGAATACCCAATCCTATTTAATCGTATTTTAGTCCTTAGATAATGCAAAGGATTGGGCTATTGTCGTTTAGGTATATCTTCCTGGGTTAAGTAGTTGTCAACAATATGAATAGATTTGTTTTTCCTATTCTTATCTATGTATATCTTGTCTTGATATTATCGCGCCTAGCGAACCTGACCATATATGAGATGATAAAATGACGAAAGTCTTTGCCCTTACTGGGATACTGTCTCATTAGGCTGACACTGCAACTATGTCACGAATATTTAATAGTGATTTATATTCCTGGCATAGTTGAAACATATGTTAATTTGATTGCAGTGAGTTCATAGGCAACCGATTACGACTGTTTTTGGCTTGCATTAGATTCTTAAAAACTGTAAAAAATGATAAAAATCTTAACTATCTTTTGTATGTGGAACATCAAAACACCTGTTTAATGTTATTCATTATAACATAATAAGACACTCTTATAGTAAGCTCTGTAAACATAATTTATATTTAAATGTAGGTAACGGAGCCAAAGGATTAAAATGCTGAACTTAACAGACTAGCTGTAGCCTGATTATTTTTTCTTATACCGCAATGTAGTAAAAAAACATGCCAACTATTTCATTATTAACAAAGAGATACAGCAGTTCTGTCTTGTTTATGCGTGATTTGCACATATTGAAATACAACCAATTATTTTTTAATTACGTAATTAAACCATATGATGCGTCGAGTTAATAAGTAATACATACTGGCAAAAGAATATAAGAATATACTCTTGGTAACTAAATGTTAAAAAATAAATCATAACAAATAAAAGAACAGCAAGTTGGCAGCCCTAGCGCCGTAGTAGGCTGCAAGGTGCCGCCGCATCTCCCGGCGAAAGGTCACCGGTACCGCGGTCTTATGTAAATACCATTTGTACCGCAGATTTGTAAGAACGCTCCGAATATGGAGACCATCCTATGTTGTAAAAGTAAACTTTTATTTGTCTATATTATGCATAACATGCGCATTGCGTGTCAAGGAAGAAATGATGGAATACATTTTTTGTTTGTTTAAAATGTTTGAGTACTATCCAAATTCTCACGTTATGGCCTGCTATTAATCGGTATTGTAATGTCTTAGTGGTCGTAAGTAGCACGGGTGGAAACTCACAACACCAATATATTAATAAAATAATTGATCTATTGTCTACGCGCGTGCTACGTTCGAGCGGATAAGATAATCCTTCATGAAATATTATGTTTTCTTAAGACACAATGACGTTAAAGCGTGTTTAATTCGTAAATATTATATTATAATCTGACAGTATATAAATGTAATAAATTTGATTACATTTAATAAAATCGCATCAATTATTATTCGAATGAAGGTCAGTCCTTAATTAAGGATATAAAATCGACAGTTTTAATTACATGTTTACAGTTGTAATAATTACACAACTTGCAGTGCAAACGTGCTCATACTAGAGTCTATTAACCTGATTTTAAGTTTGTAAACAGATTCGGCTCATATCATCTTAACACACCGTGACATGACACTCTCTCATGTGCTGTTTTTTTGCTCTCATTTTTGACTCATAACCAAATGCAATTTGTCATGCTAATGTCGCAAATGCATTAAGTTTATTTGTAACGCCGGAAACGGTGTCATTTATTTGCCAAGCGTACTATCATCGAAACAATATACACAACCATTTGAAGTTTCATTATGACGTAACTTTATTTAGATGATTCAATACTTTATAATCGATCAATCTTCTATTGTATGGCTCAACACGTATATTTTATTCGGTACACACAAAGGAACGACTGTTTATGTTTTAACACGACACTTCTCACGCGTTATAATAACACGATCGCAAGAAACACAGTGTGTCGTTGAATTGGCATTGTGATTTTTTAATTAACGTAGGCGTTAGGAAATGGTTATTAAAACTGTAATTATGTATGAAAATTTTCGTTTCTTTACCGATGAAACTAATAAAACAGTTTTCGCGTGTTAGTGAGTGGTTGCAATCGTAATACAAACTTACCGTCTTAGTATAGAAAGAATCGGGACGGAAATATTGATAATAGATCACAATCGCATTAATCAGATAAAGTACCTGCATAAGTTGATAAAAACTTGTATGTAGGCATAACAATCCGTTATTCTACGGACTACAATGCCTACATCTGTTTTTAATCATCAATACGTTCCAACAAACAAACCGACTTCATACAGCTTTTTATGACACGGTTTCTTTATAAAATTGTGAACATTGCTTGACTCCATTAATAAAAAGAAAAAAATTATTGGTTCTATATTGCACAGGACATTTCTAGTGATTAACAGTTCTACAAAAACTCTGCTGAATCTAAATAAAATATTATTATAAATATTTTTATTGTAACAACACCAGAGCAGTTTGGATGCTTTCTAATTAATATTTATATAGTCCCCATTCTGGTTAAAATACTACTGATGAGCGGTTACACTTAAACATCTTTAACCTTTCACAGACGCGTCGAGTAAAATAACCTAACCTTCTTTAATAACCTTTAGTCGATTACATGTTGAGTGTCCACTTCACTTTTCGTGGTCGGTGTTAAAATTGTACCGGATTCGCCGATAAATTGTAAGAAGGAACCTTGGTCCGTTCTCCGCAGGCCTGGCGGGCGAACCGTGGGAAAGCCACTTATGCGAATCCGGGTAATCGATGAGATGCGCGAGCTGCGGCTACGCAGGGTTGCCTGCTTGGTAACTACGAGTAAGGTTACAACAGCTAAGACCTGAGGGCACTTATCCAAATGGAAGAAAACTGTTGTTCGAAAATGTTGCTTTTAAATGATTGTGTTTGATCCTTAAGATTTTTTTTACATTTATGTATATATCGATATTTCTTTTATACCGTACATTTCATTAACAGAAATACAATGAAATACTAAATTTGCACAGTTTAGGATTCTATTCTTATCTGAATAAATTAAACGAAACTATATAATATATAATATTTTTTATACCTTATGGCAGACAGATTACTATATGGAGTTAGCTGTGAACAATGTATGCAAGCAAATGGAAAGCGCAAGTTGCGCAAGCGCGCTCGCACCTATGCACTCCTAGTGCAGCGATCAAAGCGCCACCTATGCGCAGTATCACTAATTAAAATTTTTCAAGCCATATAGAAAATGAGTTTATAGGTATTCATTTTATTTAATTAAATAATGTGTTTAATATTTCGTTGAAACGTTTTCTTTTGAAATATTTTAACAATATTTTGGATAAAAAATGACCTTTTGTTTCATAACATTTTGAGATTTTAGGCACTGATACCACTTATACCAGGATTCGTGGCAACATTGGGTGAGTAAATATTTAAAAATATATTTCACGGTTTAATTCCACCAGGGGTACATTTTTGGGGAAAGGCAATTAGTTTAAATAAGATTCAAGTATGCTTGAATAATATGTTTATATGTCATTATTAATGGCACATCATCCATTGTATCATCCACGAAACTATGTTAGTATTCATATTACGAGAGAAAGGGATCACGATATATGTATACGGAATAAGAGCGGCGGGATGTGACCCCGTGACATTTTAGTAGAAGCGCGTAGTGAGTTATCATTATTTACAACTTTTTTAACAACAAACTTCTCTTAGCTAATCGGAGATAGCAGTTACTATAGAATGTTAGATTCAATCAATTTGCGCGTACTCAGCTGGATATATTTTTCACTTACACCACCTTTTGAAATATTTATCTCTGTATCTGTCTTCTGTCTCTACATGGCATAAGTAAAAAAACAAAAAAGTGGAATATTTATGAAATAATCAATAAAGTTACCAAAACTGAAATAATAAAGTATAATAAAAATTATACAGGACTTATAATTTCAAACACCTGCATATATAGAAAGAAAGAAAAGTAATGCATATATAATTTTACTATGCTATTTTTTATTAATTTTCTTGAACTGCGAACTAAACCCTTAATAAAATAGTTTTAACTTTAATTCATAATAATATTCAAAGGTTATTAAGTGACACTTAATAGAAAAAAAGTAAACAAAACACGCCACAAAAACGCTACGCAAACCAAAACATTTCCTATTTCAATTCCCACGCGTTTCGTGCGCGCAAACGCATATCCGCACCGGCTGCACAAGGAACACATAGGGCACATTAAATGGTGAATCGTCACACACATTGGCGCACAACACTTCCGTGGCGTCGGCACTTACCGAAGACAGGGAGCAGCACAAGAGCGAGCCACACGGGAAACATGTTGCCGCGGAGTGCGCCACGGAGGGACTGACGCGGTTGCGCACACGCCGCCCGCCCCAACTTAAAGAGGGGGGCGCTGAAAGCTCACCGCCCGCCTCGCTTTCGATGTACATAGCCTGTAGTAACCAGTATATCAGGTCTGCTTCTAAATAAGGTTGGTAAACCGACAGATATACATATGTTATTATGCTCCCTGAGTATATCTTTACTGAGCACAAAATTCTGGCAAATACTCGTAGAGATATAAAGGCATTATAAATATAGACAATGCCTTTATATCTCTATTAGATATTACTTATTATATGTTATACATGATTATACACTTATTATATGTTATACATTATAATTAATTATCAAGTTCAGCAAGCCAAGAAAAAAAACATGATGATAATTTTAATTTTATAAAAGCTTTTCATTACTTAATTAATTTATTACTTTTCATTACTTAATTAGTTTGAAAATATTCATAAGAATTGCTTTTTATTTTGATTTAAGGTGAAAGGAATCATGAACTATTTTTATTTTGTATAAAGCTACTTGAAAGCTGTTCATAGAAGCCTACATCTTGTAGGACTTAATCTTACTTTGCCATTATATCAAACTAAACAAATAAATTAGTGACAAGTATGCGGGACTTTGTACTCGGATTTTTTTATACAAAATACATTTCCTAAGTTAAAACCGACACACTGTATTTTCTACACTATGGCGCATTCCACACGCAGCGCGTGCTATACCCGTCACGTGGCTTTGCCTGCTCATCATTCATTCCGTTACATCAACTTACACCGTACTTACATGTAAGTATGGGCAGACTGACGTGTATACACCCTAAGCTGAGACGCCAAAGGTCGTGGTTTCAAATACATGACCTTTGGTTCGGGACAGGTGTTTTTTTGATGGACACATTTATAATCTAAATGTGTCCATCAAAAAAAGGTTGAAGGCTACATGAATATTAAGACATCGTTATAATGGTAGTTTAGGTGAATTACCACGGCTGTCAACAAGTAAATATAGGCACAATTATTATAATCATATTGTACACTTCAGAAATGTTAGTTTTACACCGATTCCTGAGGTTATTATGATTTGTGTCTCTTTATAAGTAAAATTAAAGTTTAGGATTTTCTAATCTTAATTTTTTTAATTATGAAGGTAGGAAAAAGATATAAAATTACAAAATTTTACCTGAATCCAAATTGTACTTTAAAAGAGTTTTTAAATCAGTACGATACCCTGAAGGGTAAGGGTACTCGTAACTTACGGTTCGGCAAGGTTCAAGATAAATGTAGCATCAGTATTGTTAACATGGAGACTATTTTTGAAACGGAAGACATCAACGCATCAGTTATTTAATACTTTTCGCAAAAAGTAATATGATATTATTATTTTATTTATTCCCTACAAGACTTATAAGAGGTATCTTGCACATACTTAATACAGACAAATTTAATCGTTAATATCAAGTGGGATACAGACATACACGAATAGTTAATACATTTCGTGTAAAACATAAAAAGCAAGAACAAAATTAAATGAAAACTTGGTAACTTAAATAAAATATTTTTTTATAAAGAATACTATTGCATTAAAAGTATTTCTGAAGTATTTTTTTTTTAATTTTACTTCACTGTTATTTAGGCCATGATAGCATCTCACCTATTTTTCTATAGCAATGCGGTGTTGGGAGGCCTATGAAGCCTGCAGGGGGTAGGTTATAAACTAGTATAATTTATGGCTCAACCATTATTTTAAGTTGGCAATACAGCAAAGTGTTGTCGTAAAGACTAATATATACACAACGTCTGTAAATTTTATGACTGAAAATTACAACTCTGACTAGCAAGTCATATAAGGAATAAAATATTGCCTTAAAATGTATTTGTTTGATAATAGCCGATTTGCCATATGTTAAAATATTTTATGAATTTAAGGTTTTAGAGATTTTGGTTTCTAACAAAATGTTACTAACACAGTAGTTAAGTTTATGTAATACTAACAAATACATATGGACCTTGTCTGAAATAAATTTATAATAATTATTATTATAGTCTTAATCGTCATTTATATGAAATACTTTGGTCAATTCGATAATGAGTCGTCTGGGTAGGTACCACCGCAGTGCCAGATATCGTCCCGTCAAAAGAGTGATATGCACTTATGTGTTTCGGGAGGGCACTATAGCTTAAAATTACGTAATCAGTATCGTCAATTAATAAACCTTCTTTTGAATTATGACGCTAAATTTCCGCGAGATATCGAGTTGGGTTCCGGCGTTCGCTATCTTGATGCGACATCGAGACCTGGGAAACAGTCGACGATAACAATTAAACTGACTACGCCCGACTTATGAAATGCAGCGGTTAGCGCACAGATCTGATAACTACTGTTTCGTATTCTACGTAATTGCTATGTATAGAGAAATCTCTTAAGATATACCTTGTTATTTTAACTATTTCTTTTGAACCGCTTCCATACTGCTGGTTTTTTATTATACTTTGAATTTCAATTAAGTTTTAGTATTGACTAAAACTTAATTGAAATTAAAAGTATAATTAAATTTTTTGGACACTGACTGCGGGATTGGTTCACAAGTTCAAAGTCACTCAACGCGCAATGGTGCGAGCTATGCTTGGAGTCTCTCTTAGGGATAAGATCAGAAATGATTTAATCCGCAAGAGAACTAAAGTTACCGACATAGCCCGCCGGATCAGCAAGTTGAAGTGGCAGTGGGCTGGTCACGTATGTCGTAGAACCGATGGCCGTTGGAGCAGTCGAGTTCTGGAGTGGAGACCGCGTCTTGGCAAGCGTAGCGTAGGACGCCCTCCGGCCCGATGGACCGACGACTTGCGGAAGGTCGCTGGTGGGAGCTGGATGAGAAAAGCGGAGGACCGGGATATCTGGCGCAAAATGAGGGAGACCTATGTCCAGCAGTGGACTGCGATAGGTTGAAGAGAAAGTTTTAGTATTTAGTAGTTTAGTAAAATGTCATGTTTCTTAATTAAATAAGACCATTTAAATGAAGCATAATAGTAATAAATACCCACTGACATTCACACAGCGCCATCTAGCCCCAAACTAAGCACTTATGGATACTAATCAAGTGACAAACATACGTATATACATATTATCATAGAAAATACCCACACCAATACAAACAGACATGTTCATACATATAAATGTTTGTACTGCCGTTGGATCAAACCTGGAACCCTTGGTGTAATAGCCGATGTCTCAACTATTACACAAATGGGTCGTCAAAGTCGTCAAGAATATATTTTGAAATAAAAATTCTTAATAAATGAATTAATAAGCACGATTTCTGGCACTGCACCAAGTAGTAGTTTTCTTTTTTATACCTATATAATTTATCACAATCATAATTTTAAGGAATTCCGTAAGCATTTAATTGTATTTTATTGTACCTGAGTTTTTGTACATAGGTATATACCAAATGATCACATAATGTAAAGGACGAAATAAAGCAAATAAATTTTAATTTAGTTAAAACCTTTTGATTCTTTCTAGAATAAGCACGGCAGAGTACCTTTTTTACTTATATAATAAACAATAGTAATTAATTAAGTGTGATTAAGTAGATAGTTATGTTGCAATGCGTGGGAGAGTCATGATCGTGCCCACGACAAATGCTTCTCAGCCTACTGTTTGCCATTTCCTAAAACATGCATCATCATATTTTATATTATATTTTAGAAGCGTTTGTTTTCATTTTATCGTCCATCGTACAAGAAAAGATGGAAGAAGAGTTTTTTGTATTAATTTTTCCGAATCGGTGTTATTAGTAGGCTTGAAGAATTAAACGTATACAGGTATTGTTCATACATGAGAACCATATAATTGGAATTTATTGTTATAAAAATAAACCAATATTAATTTTAAAAAAGGTCTTATAGACATACAGATTCACATAGCCTTTAAAAATTATATTGGACTGTGTGGAATAAATAAGCAGTTAATGAATATAATTTTGCTTACACAGTAAATGATATAAAACAATATATTTTTACAATACATGTATTTGAAATGGGTTTTACAATTAAATAACGAACCATTTATACTGTCAACGACAGCACTTATTATGTAGCAGATGCTTGAGCAAAGCAACGCAGAATAATTGTGAAAGTGCATCGTTGTATGCCAAATAGGGCCCGTCACCTATCACGCCAGGGCGAAACTCGAGATGTGAATATTTAGGATTCCATGCGACCTCTCACGCTTACTTAATATACTCAAATACATTATTATTATTTAGTTCGTTTATTTACAATCAGTCATACTTAAAATAAAGTTACGCAAGATATCGTATCGTAATTTGTGAATCGATAGATGTGTTGTTTTTGAAACATGTTATACTTTTTTTGGGACATGGTAACGAGACGCGTTGAGTTCGAGACCGCTTCTTCTTATTTTATTAAATTGTACAGCACCCAATCAAATGTATGTTAACAAGTAGTAACTATAAAGTGACAATGAAAAAGGTTCCAAATTACATATCTCAGAACTCAACTTATGCCAATCTCACCGACCCCAGATGGATGCTGTGGAAAGCCAAAGTAGTATGTACTCAACTGCTAACATACCCTTTACAAAGTTTATTTCATTATTTTTATAGTCGACTGGTACTTTAGGCCTTTTCAGCTTCACTGAGCACGCGACCGCAAAGGACTCAAAGCCATAAATGCATTAGTATGGTGGTCTTCCTCTCCCCTGTATCATTTATCATGACCATCAGCCTATAAAGTCCACCGTAACATGGGCAATGATTTGAAAGAAATTATTTTTTTAAATACATTGTATCCCCTTATAATCAGATACATGTGTGGTGATGTATTACTCCGTATATGTTTGGGCTCGTCTTTACCGAACAACACAAATTATTCTTTATGGAAAAAAAGCAGAAACACAGACATACGTAACACACCCACCCCAAAATCATAGATTATAAAAAGATATATTTTGACGCATTACAAGAAAACATGTTCTCAAATTTAGAAAAAACCCATAATAAATCTGTGATGAGTGTTATACAATTATAGGCACGCCACCTGCTTACTGGAGGTTGCAGCAGTGAAATATGGTGGTTACGCCTACACATATGATATGAGTTTATCTTATATATAACTATTATTACATTAGAAACCTCTAAAACGCTTCAATTTTAGATGTGTTACTGATTTAATATAGTTGGCGTTTTCCACATATCCGATTTGTTCATTTATTTAACAACTGCATGGTGACTTACAGTTTACACCAAAATGTCAACAACCTAGTTGATTATAAAAATACATATTAAAACTAAAAATTAAAATACACAACTATCAAATTTTTCAATTGTAACAAAAAAATACACATTGGGGTCTTATATACATATTTACTTTGACATTGACTAATAATATTATCAAAATAGTTTATTACAATGTAGCAAATAATTTTCGAAGTAAGCATCTTCCTACGTACTGATTAGTATGTTCAGTACGGATGTATATGTATGGGGTGTTATAGGCTGATGACGGTGATGATGTAAGTAATTAATTTTAGTAAGTTATCTTTTATATCTGGTGCCAATGTTTTAAAATAACGATAAATGTCTCCTTATACAAATTCAATTTTTATTTCGCTTGATAGTACATGTAGTGCATTCTAGATATCACTACAATATTCCACCAGGTTGAGCGTTCGCATATATAAAGGTAAAAAGTAATCTAGATTACATAGTGATCCTGTAAAGGAGCCCATCTAGTCACGTCTCCATGTAGTTTGGCTAACGTGCGACACGACAGGGCGCAAGCACGAACAGTCTTGATAAGTTGTCGCACGATCTCACCCTCAATTATTTAATACATTTCACAGAGAAAGTTTGGTACAGCTAGGATCTGATATGCAAAAATATTTGCAAGTCTAACGACTTAGCTGGAGACTAAGTTATTAATTTAAACTATACGGTAGTTTGCATAATAAATTATATTCAAACGAAAATTAACTAGGATTGCGTTGAAATTACAGTGAAAGTTATGGCTTGTGATGTCATATTTTTGTGCGTTTGTGATCTTGACTGATTGTAACACTAAAGATTGTAAAATAAAGAATAACAATATTAATAGGGCACGCTCACTGATTTTTTTTATTTCATTACTTTTATTTTAGGACATTTTGCTTCAGTGGCTTTTTTCTTGAAATAGGAAATAAGTTAACTGACAATCTTTCAGCAACTAAATCAACTGACTTGATTTTGATTATAAATTAAAGAAGGACATATAACTATAACAGCAGGACTGGGCTGATCGCATTGACCAGTTTTACGGATTATCTCACACATTTATCCAAATAATAAATAAAACTTATTCATTGTTTCGTAGTATCTATACAATTGGATGCAGGCTGCTCAGGACCGGGATAGTTGGCGCTCATTGGGGGAGGCCTATGTTCAGCAGTGGACCATGGTGGGCTGATTGATTGAAGCAATTAACATAATACTTTTGGAAAAGTATTGGATGGGGCATTCGACTAGCTACATCAAATACTATTGTCAAGAGCAATGTCTAGAGATCGAAATCAAATAATTTTTCATGTTAAAGCTTGCAGCTATACGAGTACCTATAAAGTAGCAATCCAGATTGTAAACTTAATGGCTTTCAATTATTCGAGCAACAGTAACATAAAACTTAATGTATTTTTAATTAACTACATACAGATACACGTAACAAATACGTAAAATTGTAAAAGAAACTCTTTCCGCGAGGTTAAATATTTTAATGGAGGTAACCTTTGCCACGTTTGATTGAAATCTCTCGTCTTAAACAAGTGAACCATATCGTGATATACACCGATCATCGCTACATAACATTATTGAGTGTTACCCAACTATTTATGTAATGACATATTATTAATAGTTGAGTTCGATTGCGGTCGGAGGGCAACTTTCGAGCATAAGACACAAGGCATTGTCGCGATAGCCTTTGGTTCATCACGCTTCTTTTGTACACTTCTGACGCTGTGCTGATGCATAAATCATCGCGTCCCCGTGAACTTTACACCATTGTAATAAGAGTTAACACGTTACACAATACACTAACCAGTGTTGCTAACTGTTAACATGACAGTATTTGTTCGCACCTAAACGATTAACGTACAGTGGCGGATTGAAAAATGTTTTCAGTATTTCATGAATAATACGTCCTATGAGATACCAACCATATTCTATGTACTTACTATCGATCTTCGACATTTTTCAACGACAATAATAAATGACATGTTTAAAATATTAAATACTCATAATCATATTAACTTATTATTAGAATATATATACGAGTTTGTGAGTAACTGTACTAATTTAGTAAACCTAGTTACCCTCGGGTAACCTAGGGTAAACTACCTAGGTACACCGCGCATAATGTCGTCTGCATGTCATCGATTACAGATAGCTGAGTATGTTCCTGAGGATAGACTTGTCATTTTTATTCGGAATAAGCCCTGGAATATGGAAAACTGTGAGTAGACATATTTATGTCACAATTTAGCAACATAAGTTCATATTATTAGAATTGCAAATGTACCTACACATAATACTCGTATTACACACAATGCAATAAATGTGCGGTGTTTACAACTTCACAGTGCAAGCGAAGACCTAAGTTTTGTTACACGTTTCAACTATTGCATCATACGAGTGAGCAAAGGTGCGACCGCTTTGCAAGTCTTTACATTTTAGTGTTTATTATTACAACTTGCTGAAAAGATTGAACGTGGAACTAATTAATGAAGGAAAACCGTGAGCTCATTTCTCAACATAAACCCTAAAATTAGCATCAGATATCTTCTTCCACTAACCTCATTAAAAATCCACCAGCGACCTTTTCGTAAATGACCTAAAACTTTTAAAAAACTATATTGATATACTATACTGAATATTTTTTATATCTGGCGAAAATATGAGAGTTTTATCAATCATATCAGTAAAATGTAAACGGGTGCGTAGATATAATAATGTACAAGGAGTATACACAAACGAATAAATACGTGCTTCTAAGCAACACGAGTTGTCAAAAACCTCAACGCGTTGTCGCTCTCAAAGCTTAAATAATTTGATTTAACACATTACAGAAGCAAGGTCGATAGGTCAGAGCGCAGCCGTCCAAACGCAACATCACCCTATAACAGTACCACACGATTACATTGGTCATGCCACGAGCAATTATTTATATTTTAGAAACAATTTGAAATGGCAAATATTTCACAAGCCAGCTCACATGGCAGTAACATCCCGCCGCAGTTCCTACGCTGAGACCACGTGAACTCTTGTGAAACTGTGACAGTCAAATAATCGATACAAATTGCTGCCTGCTCCAAGACTCGGCTCGGATTCAACGTGAAATGTAATCGAATATGCTACACCGGTTATGTTGCCTATAAAATATTAATAACTGTTGTGCAAACTTTTCTGTGTATTACAACTCCTCTTACTTTATTAGATATTAATGTAATTGTTGACATTTTATTTCAAGGAGTAAGGATAAATTCAAGTAAAATTTATGTTCAGCTGCTTCTATGGCAACATCTTCACAACAAAGTAGGTAAAAACATATTTCAAATTATCCGTGTTAAAAAACGTATTTATGGCGTTATACACTAAAAGTGCCGCATCGAATTCTAGAACTACTTTATGTTGGATAAGTAGACATATACATATAGAATATACTACAAATTATTCAATGAATAAATCCAAAGTTATTAACACCTCAAAATAATTATATAACTTTAAGTTTAGTTGCATATCGCGGAAGAGATAAATCCACTTGAATGGTAAGCTCCTGATATAGAAGAAGACGGTCTGGTTTTACCTAGAAAACCAGTTTTGATACACATAAGAGGATGCAATCTAGATAATTATGTCGCAAACCAATGCAAGGATCGTCAGAGTACTGAGTCTTGAATTAAGCGACTTTCACAAATAATGCTTCGAGTACGCTATTTAAAAGTGTCAGGAAGTCGTCCTGTTGTTACAAATCTTGATCAGAGAATACTTAAAGGATTTCCTTTGTTTATAATCTCAAATAACTAGGCATTCGTGGTGTGTCTTTTTACGGAATGAAAGTTTAATAAAAGTAATTAAACTATACAATTTGAACAGACTAATGTGATCATAGTTATTAAAATACACTTATTTGTATTCAATTCATTCAGAACAATAACTTAAAATTATATTAAGAAATTATATATGAAAGTTAATTATAATAGGGATTTCGCCTTACATTGTATTAACCTAGTGAGATTTTTATATTGCACTGATCTGAGAATTGCCCCCTGACCTAATATTACATTTCCATGATATTAAGATTGGTATTTCGGACTCACCGGTCGTCTAATGTACACGCACATTACAGAACACTCGTGAACTGTCAGAACGCAATTACTAAATGGAGGCAGATGGGATTGCCTATTAACAAGTGTAAAACAACTGCTAATGTTCTAAAGCAAATTACACCATAAACATCAAAGGATGCAGTAAGTACTCTGCGCTTAATGCAGATGCTTGTATGGTCGTTGTTTTTTGTTAATAACTAGAGCAACGTCAAGCAATATCGTAGCATTTGCCTATCAATAAGTACATACCTTAGTAACATGTTAAAATGTTTTTAAACCAATATCCCTAATATTGGTTTTAAAAACATAACCACGCATCAGAAAAAATATTATCGCATTCTAATAACTCAGAACATCTTCATATATTCCATCCAGATAAGCACATGACTATTTTTATCTAATTTATAATTTATATCATCATCAAATCGGCCCTCCAGCCCGATGGACCGACGACTTGCGAAAGGTCGCTCGCTGGTGGAAGCTGGATGAGAAAAGCGGAGAACCGGGATATCTGGCGATAAATGGGGGTGACCTATGTCCAGCAGTGGACTGCGATAGAGAGAGAGAGGTCATCAAAAGTTCATCGTAAAACAAACACCAATTCACGAACTTGCTTTTTTGTCTCATAACTCACATAAGCACTTTGGACCATAAAGGCATTCACTGAAAATAATGAGGAGAAAAAATATTTCTTTCGACACATATTTGACGTTGTCAATTTAGATAACGAATGATGGCAGGTCAGTTAAACCGGGCTCTAGTAAGGCGTAAGCTAATGAGCTTACCCAACGCTAGCGGATGCTCGCAATGATCTCTAATTGTACACGCCTACTATTTACTAGCGGTCTAACTGCCCTCGTTATCTGGTGGTATCCAATAGAAGCGTCGGTGGCTCAATGGTGTGGACTGTTGCCTTCCTACCGGGAGGGCGCAGGTTCAAATATCGCCACGTACTAATGTGATTTCGAATTTGATATTATAGTACGTTTATCCGACGCTCTTACGGTGAAGGAAAACATCGTGATGAAACCAGCGCACGCCTGCGAAGAGATTCAAAGGTTGTGCGTGAAGTCGGCCAATCTGCAATGGGCCTATACGCCCTTTACGGGTAGGCTCATGCCCCTGGGTTTAATGAGCTGATGATGATGATCCAATAGGTGGGTTCAGATCACTTCGTGATTCGGGAGCCGTAGTTTTGAATTCAATGAGCAAATAGCATATTAGTCACCTATGCATTCTATATCACCTGACTGTCTAAAAGGAAACAATGATTCATGCTTCGGAGGACACGTTAAGCTAAGGATATCACCTACCAATCCTTATGAGCAGGCATCGATTCCAGTGCCCTGCTGTACGCTAATAATGATGGTAGTTACTGACTTATGAGGATGCCATTATTGGGAGAAATTTATGATAACAGCTACCGGTTCCGGATCAGACCTCATGTGATACTCTACATCGAAGTATTTTATGGTTGTATAGTATGGTCTTGTGTATAAAATATATGTTTTATTAAATTAAAGTAATATAAGTATCTGTCGATAAATTCCAAAGTTTTAGTTACAAATCCACTACTAAAGCGTTAGTTTTTAATTACAGTTTAAAAGACTTCAACGCGTCAGTCGTCGCACTGTTTCTTCATGCAAATTGTTGACTTTTTTCTAACAGCACCTCTTAATTTTATGATTCTAAGCCTAAAGTATGCTCGACTGGCATACAATGTTAAAAATCATTACGAGCTGGCTGACTGACCACTCGTTTGCCGTAACAATAAGGCTTATGTATAAGAAACAACATTTTTCGAATATCTTCCACTGTTAATTACAACAACATCTCCTGCCCATAATATTTCACCGCATGACTCAGGCCTATCTTGTCAGTCTGGGTATTAGGAGTTTGTTGCGAATGCAATGCAAATTGGTGTCAGAGTTTACCACCAAAACATAATATTCAAGTGTTCAATGTGAATTCCAAAGCCTGCATTGGAAGGAAGAAAATATGTTTTCGGTCACCCATCGACTAAACGGCCATTGTATAAGTTACTACACTTGTATTTAAGGTGACCGGACGCGCAAATTACCACGCCATCGAGCCCACAGCGAACTACTTACAATAAATGTGTTAACTTAATTAATACCTACATTTGCATGTGAGTAAACAGTGGTCACCAACATCTAATGCCTTATGTGATGTAACTCCCCGTAGGCATCAAGTGCTAAATGATTATAGCATTACAAATCCACACGTCTATTTAAACCATTAGCTTTTGTACTCGCGTGACCGGCTACAGTAGTATCACGTATTGTTTCTTCTAACTCCGATGGTACGTTACATAAACAAGCCTTTCTACCTAACAACCGTATAAATACTGTTTATAAGAATCACCGGCTTTGTAGAAACAAAATGTCTACCTGAATTCAAGTTTTCTAACGTCACACAACATTATTTTTGAAAAAAAAGTAACTGTCTCGAATTTTTAATTGCTTAGCACTTTTGATGATTACAAATGTGTGAACGTGTGAGTGCGAATTTCGCGTAAATATTCAAAATAATTTAACAAATTGAATCTAATTATAAGTGTAGAATAGTGGAATGGGCCGGCCTAATCGAAGTGATACATACTCGTACCACGGGCTTACAGATAATCGAAGTAAATCGGTGCTTTATTAAGTAGGTGAGGTTTATTAATTTTGAGCTAAAAAGTGATATCAAATTTGATATCAAAGTAACCATAAATTAACAATATTATGATATATGAAAGCGAAGCGAAATTCTCTAAGGGCTTCTTAAATAGGCTCAAGTTTGGTCAGCGTGCTATGGAGAGGGCTACCATGTTAGGTGTTTTCTCTACGCGATAAAATCCGAAACGAAGATATTTTTAGGAGAACTAAGGCGACCGACTTAGCCTACAGGATTAGCAAGTTAAAGTGACAGTGGGCAGGACACTATTACGTAGAACCGATGACCGATGGGGCGGAAAGGTTCTCGAGTAGCGTCTACGTAACGAACATCGAAGCGTCGGTCGACTCCCTACCAGATGAACGGAGTACCAAGTTAAGGTGTCAGGTAGCAGGTGAATGTCAACTGTTGGTGATCAACCCGCGTGGAAATTATTAGGAAAGGCCTTCGTTCAGCAGTGAACATATTAGGCTGTAATGATGATGATGATGAACAACATTTGCAATAAAGTTCACTGCAAATATCCACTGGGCAAATGTTTAAATTATCAAGGGGGTTTGAGTGAGGTAGGCCTGGGAACCAAAGATTGGATTCCTTAACCCAAGGAATCCAATCTTTGGTTTTTTGAAATTAATAATCCAATCTTTGGTTTTTGGAAATTAATAATGAATATACGAAAAAAGTAATAATTAGAGCAACGTGTATAAAGGCTGATTACTCGTCTAGATGTTTTATGCCAAAGCCACCCTTTACGACACAGTGTAAAGTGTTCGTGTAGTCAGAGTCATAACAAATTTTATTGTTTATTTACGCTTCTGCGTAAATACTTCTCTTTGCTTCAGTCCTTGTGCCATATGAAAATAGAGTCACGTCTTAAAGCTAATAAAATTCTTTAAACATAATAGCTTATGAGTAAACGATGGTCGCGCGATAGTCGGCACAAGTCATTACGTCTCCGTTTCGAAACCCAAAAGAATGCGGCTCGGCAATTAATTCGCATGAGACGATGTCCGTTGCACTTACGGCCTTATAGCCTCTTCTCGTTGAAGACACTTGAGTCAACGCTTTCATTTTTTATGTTATCGTAAATTGTTTACATTAGGAGTATATTAACAGTGTGGAGTCTCCACTGATAAAATGCTCTTTCATTTACAAACATTTATTCCTAAAATAAATAGGCATATTTATTTCAGCGGTTGCGAAATATTTGACAAGAATATCTCAAGATCATTTTTGAGTTTCGGCATTCAATTAATCATGTGATGAATGTTATTCACGGTTGTTTTTGGTTTTGATATGTCTATACTCGGGCAAAATTATTAATTATTTTAGATTCCATCAGTATATAAATCACTAAATAACAGCAGTCAGACTAAAATTTTACTGCATGTTTTTTTTTCAAATAATCATTATAGATATTCAAGTTAAGGAATAGCATTTTACTGCTGATTTTATATTATAATTATGCTTCAATGATGCAATGCAATCACAATATCGAGAGTACCACAAACAAGATGCTTGGATGTGGCACTCTCGATATAGTTGAGGTAGTCTTGCGTCACTGTACATCGTATACGGGGTACTGTGCCCAACAGTTTATGGCTTAGAAGGACTTTATTTCTCTATTGGCTTAAGTAGAAATTCTACTCGACACATTAGATCCCCCATTAGAATCCAAAAAAAATCCTGGTATTTTAAAGGTTGAATTATTAGGGAAACATTTTTGTAAATGTACGAGTAGTTTAGTTATAAGGTAATCCTATTATTGACTTACATAAAGAGAAAAGTACTGATTTTAGGTACTTAAGATGATTTTTTCATATTGATTTCCACTGACTCGCCAATAACTTTTATGATAACAAATTCGAATGCGCTAGTTTCTTCAAATTCGACATTCCTAATAATGTCCAGCGTATATAAAAGTGGTAGTAATGTTTTTTATCCAACGACAAAAATATATATAAAAATCCTGTTTTACGTCGTATGTGTACATCAATCTCATTTTTTCTCCCGATATAAAAGTTACACTATAAGTGCTTTTATGATGTTGCTTTTTTGGGTTCCCTGGTGTATTACGAGTAAAGGTGTGATTGTCATATATGAGTAAAAAAGGCTGCCTTATTCCATAAATATATACCAAGGTATTATGTAGAACGATATCGGTCTTGGTGACTGGATATTAATTAAATAATGTCCCGTGAAAGGTAAAGCCGTATGGATCCCTCAGGGTCGCCGCAGTGCCGTCGAGACATGGTTGACCTGCGGATGAGTATTACGCCTAATTCAACTTCTTTCACAACGCTTCCGTGCGCGAAACTAACTTGATTTAAAGATGCTTACTGCATGTCCAGTTGTTCACACTATATATTTTCTAGAATTATTAAGCGCAATCTTTTAAACACACTGTATGGTATGGGTCCTCCCACACAGAACAACTATGGGAGATTAGGCCGTAACCCACCACGAGGGTCCAATGCGGACTGGTAATAATAACATAAATGTATTATAAGGTTTAGAAATACCTACTGAGTCTTAAGCCCACTTTGGCAGATGCTAAGATTGGAGACTACGATTAATAAAGTACATTACTGTGATTTTTTTTCTATTTTGTGTCTTCTTATTACTTTTTCGTTCTCATAGTTTTATTATATCATAAGAATGTGAATGTGGTTAATTAACTCTTTTCTTTCTACTTTTGTTAAATAAACGTTGTGATTTACCTATTATGCACTAAACCGACCTCGTGTGCAGCGGCTTCCAAATTTGCTAAGTTACCACATACTTAATTGGTTTAATACTGAGATAGTATATGCAGCCTGCATCGTTGTGGTATAATGATTCAACTGTGACATAACCAAAATTTCGGAGTAAATAGCGTTGGATCCTCTTTATTAGATATTCCAGAGATGTGTTAACTCGGAACAACATATTCATTTTAACTGAAGATACTCCTAAAACTTAAATATCAAAATCAAAATAGATTTTTTCAATTTAGGTCCATAAAGAACACTTATGAATGTCAAATTGGTACTACCACAGGTCCGGACTAATGTTGTCCACTGAGAAGAATCCAGCAAGAAACTGTAAGGCCTAATAATTAATATAATATGAATTATGCAACTTAAGTTTAAGATTAAACAGAAGTAATTGTATTTTGTCTACAATGCGTTGTAAAATACACGCTACATTGGTGTCATTCAGTTAATAAACCCAGGCAGAAGAAATCAAATTGAATTAATGATAATCAACTCGATTTAATACGATCCATGAACAACTCGAGCTAGTTAGTCGGTATGACACATCACTTAGGCTATCTCATAGAATATTGCACGGAGTTCTTCATCAATAATTGATATAGGGGTAATTCAGGCCATCAGCGAGGCCAAGAGAGGTGTGCGTAATAAAAATTGATTCGATCGCTTATGTAGATCCGTTTAAAAGACCATTACTGTTTTGGTTGCTCACGCAAAGGGGGTAATAACGTTCGATACTTTGCCTTCTGCTAATTTTAACAACCATTGTAAACCAACGGCGGCCTTGCTTTGACCTTTGCTCAGGATGTTCACATTCCATTTGGAAGATCCAAAGGCTATATTTATGTAGAAACAGGGCTATTGTTCTGAACTCGTACCTGATATAGCGATTTGCTCTCTAATTGCTGTATACAAAGCGTAGATTGCGGTTGCTATTGAATAGAGTGCCATAATGACGATTTTGGAAAAAGTGCGTTATTTGATAGACATTAAGACTAGCAGAGAAGGTGAAGACTACCTTTCTATTGCTTAAGGTCACATTTACTGAAGTAATTGTTGTCCAATTATTTACATATTTACGTTTTATGAATTATGTTTTTATTTAATTCAATAAAATATTTAGGTACATAGGCCGCCTAAATGGTGATAAATAGGCATTATTTTATCAAACCACCATGACCGAGCCAAAATCTATCCTTTTTATCTATTCCTTTTCTTTTCTGATGCTCATTTGATTATAGGTGCATGTGATGGATATTCCACTTTGTGAGTGAAAAATGAATTGTGTAATTTTTAATGTATTATAGTGTTAACACGTTATCACTTGAATAATTACGTAATCAAATTACGATAAAGAACAGGTTACTTCACAATATCTTTGGTCTTGCCCTACACTATTGCCAGTCACTATAAAAAAAAGTTCCCACACAATGTTCTTTTCAGTATTTTTACTAATTACTTACTACCTGTCATTAATCATTATAGTTCAATATTAATTATAGTGCCCAACATGCACATTCGTGAAACAAATTAAATGTTTCGAGGCGTTTTTATGGTGTAGAATATAAAGCTGAAAATCGAGTAGATTTTTTATAGTGATGTTCCAAGTACAATACCAGCAAGGTCCCTGTATCCTCACCTCTCTCCTTTATTGTATGGTGTGCAGACACTCGACTTATTATTGGCATTATGTGCAGGTTGCATTGGCAATTCCAACTCTTACATACTTAATAACAATAGGTGATTGATAGATGTAATAATGGCTCAATTATTAATAATTCGGCGTGTGTGAACTTGAATTAAAAAAGTCAAGCTGATACAATGTAATTTGTCTATTGCAGATAGATTAATTTCTTTATTACAAATTAAATAAAAATTAGCGTAACGTTATTAATTTTTCTTTTGTACCCGTCGAGTGCGATACTAGGTATAAATACCTTGTATAAGATTCGCTCACAGGGCGAAAATTATAATCTTCCTTGGCTTGCGGAAGGCATAACTTCAATTGTAAAGTAGAATCTTATGGTGTACCTACTTTAATACCAGGTTTTAGACCTGGTTCTAAAGAAATAAAATTTCTTTACAATGCCAAACAAAGTTACAGCACCTTGTACTCTAAGCACCCGGTACGCAAGGGTTCAGTTCAGTGCATATGATTGTTTGGGTTTTACATGTACAACTATTTAATATTACCAATACTTTAAAACATACAAGTGTACGCAACGAACATATTTCCAATTTAATATATCGACAAATAATGCTGTTTCACGTGCATATCGTGGTGTTGCAATCAAACAAATGGCGGTATTGTGAGTTGGTGTTATGACAACAAAAAGTGGCTAATTTGATTATCTCTCTATTCATTAATTGCTATAACAATACGCTTTGTTGGGCACGCAAGAACGAGATACGAGAGCCGAGTAACGCGGGAAAATACGCATGGAATCGCAATAACTGATAATTTACCTGGTTATAATAATAATCATAATTCACCTAAAACTTGTGCATACTAGTAAAACAGCATTATATGCCGACAAGGTTGTCACCATGTTTCCCCTTTAGAATCTCTTGATGGACTCTCGAAGTTTTGATCAGAGTTATAATTATAAACCATCAGTGCCATTCTTGGTAAAACTGTAACTTCCAAAGATTGTAATAAAGACTTACAATTCTAATCAGCTATTGGGCATTTTCTGAGGATTATCTTGACTTATGATATTTATAATTATCCTAATTATATATTATATTAGCTAATTAGTTTGTATTAATCACACTGGTAGAATCGTAAGTTATATGTGACTCAAACATAAGTTGAAGTTTTTATTGCTATATATGATGAAATATTTTCTCAAATAAATTATGAAATGTGTTTAAATTTTACTGTCATCTCAATTTCTTGTATAGATTGGGAACCACTGTCCGGTGTTTCATTAACCGAACAAATTCATTCATTCAACCGACATGAACATTATTTAGAGCTCATATCATTTCGACGCTTGCGCACTTCAGTAAAGGTTAATCGTGTAAAAACCATGTTCTTATGAACTTTGACTCTAGTTACTTCATCAAATGTGACTTATTGTGTGCAAATGATCAGCACGCTGCGATACGCCCAAGACCCGCCTGTACAATTAGATAATGTAAATATATCCGAAGACAAGAATAGGATATTAATGTTGATTGGGATGATTCACAAATGCACAAGGTGCTTTATCTACCCACATTGGCTTTTAATAGTCCTAATTAAAGAATGTAAGGTGTAACGTCATAGACTTAAATTATTATGATTACGTGCAGAAATGCTTAAAATTCGAGATTAAAATAGATATTTATTATAGCTATACTAAAATATGGAATATATTTATTTTTTTAATGAGGACATCTATGAGTTTTAAGCAACTCGACTCTTTCGATGCCTATACTATAAACCTACCTAAAGCTATATATTTACGTTCCTAGTGTAACAAATGCTTATATATTACTAAACTTGTACATGCAACAGATACAATAACTGGTGTAGCATATGTATTTATTCATTTTAAAAGTTTAGGTTGGCATATTTCCAAAATATTAGTTGAAGCCTTCACTTCCTCTGTGAGATATATAAGATCAGAGGTCACAATATCCTGTGCATACTGTTATTACTAACAATAAATATGTTTACATTTCATTTTCAAATAAAATTTTATGGATTCCATAAACTAAAACAACTTATTTGCAAGCCAAGTTAACCATACATTAATTGTATTGTTATATGTGGAGTTTAATGTTTCCAATGAATGAACTTTATAATAAACTTGGAACTCATTACGCAGTTTTAATACGTTTACTCTAGTGGAACGCATTCCTTCCGTTGGCTTATAATAACACTTCCTATTTCGGTGGATTGTAAATTAACGATACGTTGACGAGGTGAGAATGTCGGTCATGAATTGTTTACACTTGTAAGAGTGAATTTGTTTCCAAACTGCGACTTTGTACTAGTGCATAAGATCTCAACATTTCGCGCCAATTATCTCAGTCCTCGGAGTTTCTCATTCATGCTACTCCAAGGACTATTCCCCTTAGTAGACAGGTCAGACGTAGTAACACGCCTGGCTTGCCAAATTTTCTTCATTTCAGAACGTGTAGCTCAAAAGGTCACTATTTTACTATACTGTACTGATACATATACAGTATGCAAGTGATTGGATTTTATTAGGTTACTCTAACCAATTCCTTAAAAACCCAAAAATTATTCGCAATACAACGTTTTGTTCTTCAATATTTCTAACTCAACAAAGCGTTTTTGTTTATACCAGAGAGATGGAGGTTCATTGCTAATTGTAAAAAAAATATTACACACATTCAGCCTAAGGCGTAGTCCATCAGACTAATGTTTTAATAAAAATATGGCAAAGAACAAACCCAAAAATTTCACCGAAAACAAAGGTGACGTACTAGAAATATGGTTACGAAATGCATTGTGAAAACGCGATGTCGCGTGCTGCATTCAAATTCGTGGATTGTCCGTCTCATCTCCGCGCATTTGCAATATTGACTTGTACAAACACGAGCGTTCTATTCGTGCTTTCATTGTATTTCAATCTCGATGGGTTGATGCGATATATTTGCATTTATATATTGTGACATTGTCTCTAAAATAGGAGCCTTTGATCGAAACTCAACTTTCCAGGAAAAATGGCGCGCTAAATTATATTACTTCGATGTTATTAACTGCCTATACATACACATATACCCGGGTGTACCGGGTTCCAAACATACTCTAAACCCCGGTACGGGTAGGCTCGTGCCTCTCAGTGGGACGTTTAATGAACTACTGATGATGTTAAACTGCCTCCGTGGTTTGATGGTCACAACGTTGTTACACACAAGTGTAAATTACTTGGTTCTTACTACCTATATTTACCTATTTATAATCTTACAATAAATAATAATAAAAACCAAGGAACCATCGCAAATAATTTAAGAAGAAAAGTACATTACAATTTTGAAGTTACTTCAAATTTCCTTGTATCTTACATTATAGTATTTATAAATATATAACATTTTTTATGTTATTAAAGAGGTGAAATTAAGAAATATTATTATTTAAGCAGTTTTATTTGCCGTATACTACGACATTTATTTGTCGGTCACAAAATGTAAATTTACTATCATACCAGTTACTACATAAAAAACTATTCTAACGAAGGTCTCAGGTAAATAAACAATTCCGTCATTTATTTACAGATGAACTTTAACTATACGTTCCAGATTCTAGAAGGCATGAAATCAAATTTGGGTCGGGTCATCAGTACCAGGATCCTTGAACCAAATATTTACGTAGCTCAGTGATTGAGGGCCGAGAGAACACTACTATATGCCGAGCCATGCATATCGAGCCACTGGACCAACAAGCGATGAATATATGATGATGCATTGTTATTTTTTCTTCAGTGATGAAACTCATCGACTCCATTCATTTCGGATTGTGTTGAAAGTCATTGAGGATGTACAGATAAGGTAAATAACAAACGTGACGACCTAATTTGGTCGGGAAGATTTTAATTTTTGTTATTGCTTTAGACGAATATCATAATAATCAAAAGGTTAACACTCGATTCGTCACTGATGTTGAGTTTTTATGGTTGTTATGGTAAATTATGTGATTCAACTGGGAAAAATCAAAACAGTGCAAAAAGCAGTACCGTAATGACTTTGATTATGGGATCTCCACTTAAGATTGTAATCCACGATCCTCGGATCAGGAAGCGATCTAAACTCGGCAAACTAGCATTGAGGCAATTCACTATAATTAGCAGGAAATTTAATGTAGCAAAACTATTACACAAACGTATTTTACATGGACAATTTTCACACATGATTTCAAATATAGCATTGTTAATGCACAATTATTGTCACTCCATTTTCCCACAGACAACATTGGCTGTTGCTAGAAGGTATGTGCTTTGTGTAAAACGCATTTATAGTTTTGCAACATGTCACGTGGTGACCCTAAATTGCCCTAAATGAACCTTATCTATAGGTATTATATACTAGAATATTTTTAATTAGATATTATGAATTTATTGTTTTTAATGAAGAGAATGCATTAATCTGAACATTTTTCTCCTATTACTTTTTTAAAAATTTATTGAGAACGTTTGTATATATAATATTTTTTAGAAACCAATGAATATTTTTTGGGGTAATCTAATGCCAATTATAAAGATTAGCCTACTCGCTAATTACCTCTTCCAGCCTGTGGAAAGGAAGGAAGTTAATAGTTTAATCAAATTTAAAAGGTAAACGCGTTTTAGATCAAACCACCGCCATCATGCTTACTACCAAAACAAGATATTCCCTGATGACTGTCATCATAGGGCGGATTCGGATCGCACTGAGAGGCGCTGGATCATTACTTAGTGATGATCCAGAGCCTCTCAGTGCGTGAAGCTTTATCCTCATTCACTAAAAACCATGAACGAAGACTTCACAAACAAGCAAGAAATCATCTTGCATAACAGACATCGTGGTGATAAAAATAACATGTACTTAACAAACTGTTAACGATCGCAAGAATGCACTTTTTTATGGTTTTCACTCTGATGGTAAGTGATACGCCAGACCATGACAGAGCGGCATTAAAGGAGACCAACAACTGATAGACAGTTATTATCCTCCATCAATTCCGCACTGCGCCTGTCACTGTCCTGTCAGGTCTCTTATACCCGGTAATTTCATTAGCTACAGTGCCGTCATCCCGAAACACAAAAGTGCATAACACTCCTGATTCACGGGATGATATCTGGCACTGCGGTGGTACCTACCTAGACGATATACTTATTCTATACGTCCTTTCCGCGATATTCAGTTTTACTATTTATGATCGAGCAGCGACTTAAACTTAACGCAGAAAAATCTAAGAGGCATTTAAACTCTCAATAATGAAAGTCTAAATAATTGAGTTAGGCCTTTTGTTGTCATGCATAGGTAAATAACTATGACGAAAATGTGTACTACAGTGGTGTGAGAAAACGTCTCATTTCGCATGTTGGATTTAATAGAGCTGGTAATGTGGTTAACAATCTAGACTGCGATGTCAAATATTGCAGAATGCTCTAGCCAAACCTCAATGACTCATGTGGTTATTTAGTAGGTATAAACTTTTCTTTAAACTCTCGCAATCCACTGGTTAACATGAGTCTCTTCTGTTTTGCATCTATAAATATGTTTATCAGTTATTTAGTACCCATAATACAAGTTTCACGTTTAACTTGGGGCTAGATGGTGCTGTATGAATGTCAATGTCTATTATATTTAAATTGTTTATTTATATTTAAAGATAAAAACGCGTGCGCCATTCCTCGGCACATAGAGTTGGAGACCACTGCATAGCTGTCGTTGGCTGGTTTAACACGGCACCTTAATAAATATAGCATAGTTACTTAATTTGTATAACAAAATCTGTCATCGCGGCCGTCAAGGCAGACTTCCGTCGGCATTGCGCCACGCGTCGGCCCGGGGTGCTCACGACTCCTAGCCGCGTCGCAGATCCACTCAGATAATACCGACCGTGGGAAACGTCCACATCCTACGACCTCAGATCAGTTAAAGCTCCTTCAAACGCATTGTATAGAACGTGTAATCGTGATTTCTATGGTATGCGATTACAAGAATGAATGATTCGAGAGACATTTAAAAACTAGACTTCGTTGACCCTATTAAAATCCTTTCACAGAGATCACTCAAAAGATTTTCATTTTTGATATACTAAGGTCAGGTAATTAGATATTTATTTATTTATTTGATGATAAATGCTATCCATGGATGGTTTTAGCGCCCCGTGTAACTCACTCAGCGAAACACATAGCAAAGCCTTCTTCCAATCTTCTTTTCGGATAAAAATAGCTGCATCGTTTCTTAATTGGACACACATAACGAAAAATTTGACACCAAGTGTTTACAAAACCAACTTGTAGCCTTAAAGTTCAAATCGAATCAGTAGTCTAAGCTTAATTCACGATCCACTGGACCTATGTTGCATTACAAGTAATCCTATATTTGGTTCCTAGCAAATATATACTTTGAAAGTGTGTAAACGAGGCCTAAACGTCGAAATAGCTCATTAACTAAGTTCCTACTATCTAGAAGTACCCGTAGGCTGTGCGGTTGCACAATACCGTGTGTGAGATCACCAGTTGATAGTCTGAGAAGACCGCGATAAAATAAGAGTAATCACATAATAACTTTAACTGCCCTATTATTTTGTTGCTAAATTAAACTTATCCGCCCGAACAACTTAGCTCTCTCATTAGCAGGATTGTTGACTTACTATTTGGGAGATACAATTTAATATTCATCTTGTAAACATGCATACATAATTTGAAACATTGATCATGTTTTGTCATAGGCGAATATAGATAGATATATAATTTATTATAAATTATATCATCATTTCAGCCACATAATGTCCACTGCTGAACATAGTCCTCCCCCAATCACTTCCACGCCGACCTGTCGGAAGCTATCTGCATCCAGTGAGTACCCGCAACTTTTCTTAGGTCATCTGCCCATCTTGTGAGCAGCCGTCTCACGCTGCGCTTGCCGGTACGCGGTCTCCATTCGAGAACCTTCCGAATCCTTCCTTCCTTCCTTTATTATATATTTATTATAGTTTTATTCAGACATATAACTTTAATTTATTATAGATACACATATCAAGAAACATCAGTTTAGTAGTACCGGGCCACAAATAGTAATTAATAAGCACAACACAAGTAATAACTAGCCAAACCAACCCCACTGGTACTGTCGATTGCTGACACGCAACGAATTACGGTCTATACCGCTCATTGGGGTTGGCTTTTTTTAATGACGTCATAGCTACAAAAGTATACATTTTTTAAGCCGTAATGGTGCATTAAGTTATCAATCTGCGCTTGGGCCTCCAAATTCCTCATCCACGATTTAAATTTGTGACTTGTAAATAAAATATTATTTTTAAATACGTGTATGTGTAGTAAGTTATATTAATATAATGTAATTTTTTACTCATAATGTTGTTAACTAAGCGCTATATAATTTGGCAGGAAACCAGCGCAGGCGCATCCTTGCCGTCGTGACTCCACCGCGGAACCGATGCAAGATCATTATCGTTAAAGGATCTCGGACCAACCATTATTCGGCTATTATCCAAATTGTATCTAAATGGATTATTAAATTGCATAGGAATTATCATTTTTCAATGGATCTTGAATTCATTTGATTATTAACGAAACAATGCGGATGATGTTGCACGGATTGTTCACGAACATTTTATTTTATTTTTATATCAATTGGCAAACATTTGACCGCCATCTTACCTGATGGTAAGTAATGATGCGGCCGAGGATGGATCATGTCTGCCTAGAAACAGCCTATTCGCTCTTGCCTTGAAGACGGCTAGGTTGTAATGATCAGGGAACACATAAGGAGGAAATGAGTTCCATTCCTTTGCTGTGCGCATTAGGAACGAGGCACCATAGCGCGCTGTGTGCATATATTGAATGTCAACCACGTTAGGATGGAACGCTTGCCTGCGTCTTGTACCCCGATGGTGAACAGGGGCTGGTGGAATTAACTCATGTCATTCCATCGCACACTTGTTGTATAGTGTAATCAAGGATTTGAATACACTATATATTGAAAACCTTGCTGGTATGAGCAGTTTCTTTGTACTATTGTTTAATTTAATATTTTGTTCCCAACTATGTTTATACATATTTATGCATAAATAATAAATAACCTTATTAACCCTCTGCAACAGCCAATCAAAACGGGTTGGTTTCCATGCTATTTGACATTTCTTCAAAAAGGTATTACTAAACTATTTTTTTTTGAGCAAATTAATGCTATGTAACGTAACGTACACACAAGTGAATAAATATTAACTAAACATTTTATTAAATAATCTTATAATTCATTAATCGTCATCAATTGCTTGTAAAGACAAAAATCTACCTATTAATACAATATTTTCAGCCTGTCATCTTTTGGTAATCGAGACACGACGATTGGTCACTTGTCGGAACTTATTTACGAAAGTGTAAGTCCACCATATTTGGTACAAATTTAAGGAGGACTAGGTACAGTAGACCTAAGATTTAATATTCGGTCGTGTGAAAGTAAAATATAAGCATATTCAGGCCCAATATTTTTTATTGCTTGTTAAACTAACTTTCAAAGCTTCAATAAAGCATTATCACGTTGACAACCTCCCAGTACCAAGTGTGACCGAATTAACAATTACCATACTAATTAAGTGGCGCAGAAATATCAGCCTACTTCCACTTAGATGTTATCCGAAGAGTGTTGCTGCTTGCCCCATCTTAAGTGAGGTGCGGTAATCGTGAGAAAAAGCTAAGAATAGGCCCGGAACGAAAGTGAGACCACTCTTACGCGTCCGGGCATACGTCTATTATGGGTTCTGCAATACAATTACTTCGGATTCGATACCTCAACTTTGCGAATTACATAGTCGGAAACAATATATCGAGCTCTTTTGGTGCTGGTTTTTATGCTCGTAATCAGTTTGGTCATAATTAGATAAAAGATCTTCAAAATGAATCTGGGTATTATTTAAGTCGCTAGCAAACAGAGGCGTCTTGAAAAAAAGGCACACATTCCTAAAACACTTCGATAGAGTTTAACTAAAATAATTGGATAAATAGTTGATAATGATTAATTCGACAGTAAGTAAATAACACCAATATTTGGTACGAAATACAGTAAAGTTATTATTAACTAAATACTAGTATTTACAAAATATCAGTTCAAAATCCCTACTTAATTTATAATTTTTAGTTTTACTGCAAAAATTTACTGCTATAATCAGGTATTACCAAAATTTGTGCAAGCCTCAGTTGCTTGGCTCTACTGCCGACTAAACCTGTGCAATGCGACACAAACATGTCCTACCGCCACGGCCTGCATTATCGCGTTCGCTACCGTTTACATTCATTAATTACCTCGCACTGACGATAATTATCAAAAACATTGTGTGTTGCAACCCACTGGCCGTTCTTCAACTGACACTGAGCATTTTAGACAATTTACAAACTATTGATGCACGCGAGTGTCTAAAATATCATTGTTCGCGCAATTGCAACACGTTGTTGTCGATTATTTAACTGGGGACAATGTTGGTCGCACGCACGCTGCACCGGCGCTTCTCACGGCGCCGAAGGTCGCGATAGCTTTGTTCTTACAACACGCTTTAAATAATTTGATTTCATAACTTAGCGCCCCGAGGCGTGCCCCTAACGAGTGCGCCGTGAACCGTCCGAACTGTTCACCGCCGCATCATCGCACCTCCACTTGCACCGAACATAATAGAGCTTTGATGACTCATTGATGTGATTAGCACATCGTTTGTTTCAATCCAAATTGTTGCAAGGTGTTTAAAATAAATCAGTAAACTTTTACGTTAACTCAAACTTTTTATAGTATTTTAGGATTTATTGTTAATGTTAGATTAACTGACGAAATAGGATTTAAAGTGTAATTAGAAAATTCAAGACAGAACCACACATAAATTGCTTTTATACATTCATTTAATCAAGGTACTGCTGATAAAAAGAAATATAAAAACACGAATACATTGGTCAAAAGGAGCCGCCTCCACACATTCGAAAAAGCCAAAAAGAAGTTAAAAAATTAAAATACAAAAATTTGCGTTTTCTAAAAATAAAAATCGAATTAATTTCGTAGACAAATCATATTTGCTAATCTAAATTTACTCGGATTCATCGCAAAATTATGCACGACAAATACCGTGACGAAAGTAACTGTTTAAAATAATGCTAATGTGTATTTGAAATTGTTAAATACCTGCTCTTGATTTGTTGCTCGCTTACCTCGTTCTATCTCTAAAAGGTCAAAGACTACCAAATATTCCTTTCGACCCTGAGCACCCTAAATTAATGGTAACACTACACATCAAACCAACACGATGTGAAGATTACCAAAACGCGGGCAGCCGAGTCACGCTTCAAATTGTATACTGCGCATAATGATGTAAAACCGTCTATATCACTGAGTGTTAAATTTGTAACAATTTTCGTGCAATAAATAATCCACAGTATTTCCTAACATTAATTTGCTTTAAATTCGAATCAATGTGTTGCATTTATCTATGGGGATCGCTCCTACCATGCTATTGATATTATGGTACTTATATATATATATATATATATATATTATGTATTAAAGGAACTGCAGAAATAACTGACGTGAATCCCCATGGTAAAGCATTTATATATTTAAGAACGTACTACAAACGTTTTTAGTTTAAATTAATTAATTAGGCTATGAAGCACCTTAGAATGTATAAGTCAATTTGACTTGTATCTAGATCTTAATAAGATTTTTATGACACCACCGATAATATAATATATACTATCACTAATTACAACTATTGGATGTAATCACCCACCAATCGTAAATTAGCAATAAATAACGGGATATTATACTAACAGTTCAACGTAAACATTTATTATTGAAGCGTGTCAGTGAAATTATAAAACATATATATGGTTGCAATAACTATGTTATATGTACTCGTTAATATTTATTAACTGGTTGCCTACAATTTCTTTTTTTACTTACTCATTTAATACATTATATAACAATGTCATACATCTAGTTTTCAGACATATAAGAAATTGTTGATGTACTGGAACAGTCATTTAATTTAACCACTTAATTATTACATAGGTCATACAGAATTTGGTCACTAAATTTAGCTTAAAGAAATAGTTGGTAAAGGAGTTATTTGTAAATTTGAAATTAATATATAAACTTTGCTTTGGTTTAGACGTAAACAGAATTTACATAATGTACAATTCAAATCTCATAATAGAAACGAAGTACATACATATGTACGTAAATAAATAATAAATATAGCATAATTCTATTTCCTGCAAAAAAATATTTATAGATCTACTATCTAACATTAAACTAAGGTAAAAACCAACAATGTAAAAAATAACCATAATGTATGTACAAAACAATCTCCACGGGCGTATATTATATTGTCCTCTGAGTTCACGGTTATGTATATAAGAGTGCACCCACAGACATCAGAATATACATTAGACTGGACAAGCCGCCAAGTTTATAGGCAGTCCCAGTGTCGCAATTTCTTTTCGGTTCTTACCTGTGAAAAGTTATTATATTCTTGGCAAATTTACTGATTCATTACGATGATGCATGTTACAATTGCACAGGATGCATTTTGGAAAAAAACGGTAATTTCTTCTAATATTCGTGCGTCTTGACTCGTCTCACAGAGCGTAAACTGGTAGCCAGTGTGTGCTCGTTGAGCTTACAGTTGTCGCACTTTAAACGCGGCTTGCCCCATCTCCTGTATTGGGAAATCTGTGAGTGCACCTGTTGTAGTTAAGTGTGTGTTTTGAAGACTACTTATTGTCATGGCGTATAAGTCAGATAAGATTCTGTGTACGGTTACACTGAGGTTACACATATATATGACCAACAGATGATTCATGTAAATGCATAAAATATATGCATTTTCTTCCAAAATCATCACATTAGCACTATCTTTGAAGCTCTGCTTTATATTCTAATTTATAGCCTTGTCGTATACAAATATTACTATTATCCATGTAACTAACTAATCGGGTATGCCCCAAGGTAATCGCGCATCGATACGATATATACGAGCCAATCGAATTATCCATGTTACGCAATAGCATGTTCATATAAATTACGAGAGACTAAATAATGCAACACTTTAATGAGCTTACCTTCATGAGGCCTAGGCTGGTCAACTAGATCAGATACTCACGTCACCAGGTTTTAGAAGCCTCCGGCTATCTATCGATTTATGATACGATGCGAAAAATTAACACTAATTACAAATGCTTGAGTGCTGTTTCTGTATTAATTGGTAATTTTAGTGACGTAAGACAGGTTAATTATATTTTTAAATTTAATTAGATTTATGGTACTTTGAAATGCAATATCTACATGATATAAGTTTCAATGACTATATTACAAATTAATTTCTTCTATTTCGCTATCATGTTGTAATAATGAATATGATAACCTTAAACTTTTATTTCCACAATCATTAATTAATGCTTAGAAAGAAAAGAAGTACATTTATTTGTGTAGCAAGGAAACTAATAAATAGGTGAAAAGTCGATACTGAGTCGTCTAGATAGGAATACCTGAAACGGCCTAGATAGGAATACCTGAAACGGCCTAGATAGGAATACCTGAAACGGCCCCATGAAATAGAAGCACTTTAATTATAGATAGTTAGCTATCTATATTTGTAAAGATTTAACACAATAAAATGGTTTAATAAAAGAATTAACATCTGTCGACTAGGGTGATAAGTTGAAGAAAATAATTACAGTCATTGGATTCCTTAAATTTTTTAGCTGTCTTGGCAGTCATGTCACATACCATTAGGCAAGCTTACTGGATTTTAATTTAACTTAAAAGTAGTAAACAAATACAGTTACAAATATTTTTTAAATTAATAAGGCATCATCATTTGAATGTTCATCGGATAAACAAAACTTACACGTTTTATCGTATTCGGATAACACACAGTTACTTATGCCGTAAGGCAATCCATCCTATGTAAGCGTTGACGACAGCCCTTGGGTCAAGAGATCACAGCGATGCGCGGGCGCTCACGGAAGACTCGTCGGGGGTCACGAGACGTACTGAGAGAAAGCTCTGCCCTGTTATACAACGACAGGACTGGTAACCGAAGGGCTTACAGTACAGCAATTCTAAACACAAATGTATCTTGATCTCATTGCTAGCTCATGCTGTTCTCAATACATGAATGGATGTTTAATTATAAAACAGGTATTATGCTTTAAATGCCTAGTCCAACCTGGTCATTTTATCTCGGATGACCTCAAGGATCATAATAATAGACATTGAGAGGGAGCGCAGGGGCCTAACGGTCAGAAGTAACATACTGGTCAGCAGATTTGCAAGATGTACAGACTAAGTTAAAATAACCCTATTTAACCCGCTAGGAATCCAGACACGATGGAAAATCTATTGTTTGTGACGCTTTAAGGCGTTTCTGGCGGTTAAAGGGTCATCGCGTACTACCACAGTATCTGCTCGAGGAGTCTGTGGACCAGCTATTACCAAAAAATCTTTTGATGTTCTGCGCGTCTTTTTCGAATGCTGGTGGGACGGCCTGGGTTCTGCAGCGCGTCGGAAATGTTTGTGCTCGTACGGACGGCTTTTATTTTATTCAACCTATCGCAGTCAACTGCTGAACATAGGCCTCCACGATTTTGCGCCTGATATCCCGGTCCTCTGCGTTTCTCATCCATCGGCTTTTATTCAATCTTACGAAAAAGGACCGCTGCGTTGCTTGGAAGGGTCAGAGATAGCCACAGCAGCGTTCTTAAAGATAAGATAATCATCTTGCGGATGTTTGTTTTAAGAACGCTGCTGGAAAAGTGATTACTTTTCCCCTATTTTAAATAAAATGATTTACTGAATAGGTTTAGTACTAACACAAGTTATTATTTTAATATAGGTAATATTAACACCGCTATGGATAATATTGAAATTTGACTTATTATTCCTTTTTTAAATTCGTGACGTCAAATTACAAATTATATATTCCAGAACAACTTTTATATACATCTTCTGTAATATAGCTAAATCTGTCTCAGCGCGGATTACGGTAATGAAGTAATAACTGTAATACAAATTTCCCTTTAAGTCAATTGAGCCAATAATATTTATTACTATACTATACACCGGTTACTACTTGTATCCGATGGGTTATATACTTTATTGCTTATTTACTTAATAAAAATAATGTAGAAGAGAATTATTATAGCTTGGTCTGTAATACGTAACTCCAAAGATCAATCAATTAGTTCTTCTTTAGATAATAGTTGGCAGTCATACGGAAAAAGTACCTAACCAAAGTGATTTTGAATAATAGCACGATGGTTTTATCCTTCGTTTAACGACACCATACAAAAAGTAACTCTTATTTTTACGGGTAAGTAGGAGTATACTACTTTATGAGTAGTTTTATTCGTAAATAATTTTGGAAACCTCGTCGCTTTGACAAAGATTTAAAAACACATTAATAAACTTTGATATTCTATTAATTACGTTATTTAACTCACCGTTCCCAGGCCATTTCTCTAGGCGAAGTTCTATCGAATGTTACGTTGTCAGCTGACGCCAAACTATCTGTTCACCTGCAATTACGGATCTACGCCATTTAATTGCGCACACAATAGTAACGTACAGTCGGTTTGAAAATTTAAGTAACCTAAGTTATTCTTTCTTTCAACACCACGAAAAATCAACAATAGTGAGGAAAACTGAACTGAGAGACTAGAAGAAATATTTCGTAGCATTTTAAGAACATTATCATGTTAATTGCCCTGAAATATAGCTACGTATTAAAGAAAACGAGTGAAGATACGGTAGTGTTTATTCTTTAATTAGCACTCATCTCCTTGATAAATGTTAGAAATAACCAATGGATCTAATCTTTTAGTTACGAATAATAAGAAAGTTTTAGGAAAAAGAATGCAAAAGCCATCAGCATAATCAGTCCATAACGCCCCACTGCTGGGCAAAGGCCTCCCAGCATAGCTTTGCTTGGATAATATTAACAACTACCATCCTAGGATTGTAGCCAGGACTGATCGCTTGTCGTACCTCACCTATGGAATTATCTTTCTTTTCCCTCAATTGGCTGATTTAGCCTGCAATATCCAAACCAAACTAGGAAAAGTCGTACAAAGTGAATTTTACGGTGGTTTTCCCTGCTGGATTTAAACCCACGACCTCCGGATCACGCAGCGATCTAAAGCCAACTCTGTGGCCACTAAACCACGGAGACCGTTTTTACGTTTAATGTTGATTTTTGTAAAATCATTAATCAATCGACCAAGTACTAGCAAATCTAAATTATTAAGCAACTTATATGACTCCGACCGTACACTCAACTCACATTCTTATTTAACTTCGGGGTCAATAGGTGGAAGATAGTCATCTTCCAAAATGTCAAAGTGGTTCATCATGAAATTAATGTTACCCGATACGTTCAATTTGACATGTCGCAATGATCATCGCTTGTTTGTGGTACAATTGAGGTCGCCATTTTTATTAATGTAATGCAACGTAATGTCAATTTGACAAAATGTCGTGTGAATGCGACGGTCACGTGTGACATAAAAAGCTAAGCTATTCTTTGAATAAAAATATTGGAATAAAACAATTAGCATTATTTATTCAATCCTTTGTCTTGACATGAATAGTTTCACAGCTCTTTCAATGAATGATTATTATCTAATCTAACGTGTTGTAGAGTGATTTATTAATATTTTAAAACTTTCCATCGATAAGCTTAAAGTGCCTATTTCTAACTAGGCCATGGTTTTGTGCTTAAGTTGTCATACACTTAGTTAGCTACATACATTCATATTATATCAAAATGGTAATGGTATGGTATTCATACTATCTTGTCAGGTATTGTCATTTTTGTAAATTTAAAATATATGACATTAGAAATGCCTCATGTTGTCCTCTATGTGGGGAAACAATTTCTTTCTGGATTTTTGTACATTTCATCCACATCTATATGGTTCAATAAAAGATATTTGTTTATTATTGATCTCTAGAGACACAGCATTCCATAGCTATTTACGTATATTATAGAGATATTGGAGAGCCTGACTTTGAAGTCACCGTGTCTATATTATGGACACAATGCGCGACTTTTTAACTGACCATGTTCAATCAATATCATATTTCATGGGCAATGAAAAATTAAAACACAAAGGTTGAGTGACATCTCCAAAAACACCGTGGCCGTCTTAAACAGACAACACTGATCCACCCTAATTACCTAAATGAACCTATCAGTATCACCATAACAGTCTATTATTTCCACTGACCGAAGAACTGCCCTAATGAAGACCTTACCTTGTTCCTAAAATCAACATACATATCCTACTCGTCACGTCTCGCTTGACTAAGTTGCCTGTAAATCTTGTTGAAGGTCGGCCTATGATTCTTTTTCCGCTAAGTGGACTCTACTTGAGAGCCCTTTACGTATTATCAACCATCGGTCCTACGCACTATATACCGCTCTTTTTAAAGAGCGTATATTACCATTTTATAAATAATGAGATAAACAGTGTACTCGGGATGTACACTGTAACAGAGGAAATACAGAGATACTTAGAAAAGTGCCAAGAAAAATTGGAAATACTTTCAACAAATCTGTTAAAAGTAAACTAACTTATCAAACAATCGTATATAAACTTATAAACAAAAAAATATGTACTCTATTTCGCTTCCCTTTCTACATATCATGTGGCAAGAAATAGGCACAGTACCATAGTATGTCCATCGTTATTTGATCAAATATATGATATAGCCATCCACAAATTGCATTGGCATTCCTGCGGAGCGGTGCGTTTTTGCCGTGCGTCATTCTGACACGCACCGCGCACGCGCACGCTCCATATGTAATTTTACGGAAATGCCGTTTAAGACGTGGATACACAAAAAGGAATTTAGCCGATATTATAAATATATTGAAAGCCGATCTTTCAATCGGATATTATTAATCAAAATACATTTTTAACTTCCAATCACTTCATGAATTTATAAACCATTTTGTAATTTTATCAAATACGTAAAAGCTAATTTATTCCAGTGTTTACACTTGAATTTCGTAAATCAATTTAATATATACGCAAAAAAACAAACTTCAACCGAATTGGGAATTCTATACGAAATTTCATAAAATAAAGCATGTTGTTTTGTAAACAATAAATTTCGACAGTATCTACATAAATATAAATTGTAGGTAGGTATATCGTTAAGAATATTCCAATACTAGAGTCCGTCTTTTAGTGAATTACCATAAAACTATTAACTATTTGCGCCGTACAACACACAACAATTACGCTGTCAGACGCCAAATAGCCATTACTGGAAACAGAATTGTACATATAAATACAGCGCAATCGCAGGCGGCTCGATAAACTAATACGTTACAATAATGATACGTTGCGCGCAATAGGTTAGTATGAACACGATACTTCGATTCCCACACAAGCTAAAGATGCACGCCGTTGTATAAAAACCGCTTGCGTAAATACATTCTTGCATGTCCCGCTTGTTTAGGGTTGTCTCCTATCTATGGTCATAAGACGGTAGCCGTCTTAAAGATAAAACCAGTGAAAAATAATGAAATCATACATTTTGTACTTTTTTTGACAAAATGACAGGTTCAGTAGAATTACCTAGATTCAACGCAGAGCAACATAACGCCCCGTGAATTAGGAGTGCCAAACATTTCTGTAATTCGGGAAAATAGTAATATCTACTGTAGCTCGAGAAATTTCTAATACGAAGACTTTATATATCGTTCATCTCGCATAATGGTCGCAGAGCAGTTATGGCAGAATATAATTACTATCAATGGTTATAGATTCAACACTTCGTCCATTATAGGCATGCATTTCACTTACTATCACGTAAACGGTCATTACCCTAATAATATAAACAGCCATAAATTCAACAGAATTAAAAAAGGAGGTAAAAACTTCCCGCTCTATTTTCATACGATACAAGCAAGAACCGTTTCTTTAACCCTTTAGCTGTCGGAATTCCAAGCAACGGATTGTGTTTGTTGGATATTTCCGTGGGCAGCGATTAAAGAGTTGACATCGGATGACTTGTATTAGTTTCAACGCTAGTGATGTCGATATACAATTTTACAATAAATCGATAAGTAAGTACACGGTGCTATATTCAGAAAATAAAACTAACCATTTTTTAATTTTGACAGCCCTTAAAATATAGCGATGAATGGGTGTCTACTACAATATGATTAATTCATGACTTATTATTATTGACACTACAAAAATATTGATTTTATTAACTTCATGCCTACGTATCTATGGCAATAAATTACGAAGGTAGAAATATTTGTTATCATCATGTCAAGTAAACAATGGTATATGTAATATATATACATCTCGCGTGCAAGTAAATCGACTCAAGCTCAAGTGCGCATAAAAAGTGATATTACTAAAAAATGACTTATTTTACCTCTATATAATGTTTTACATAATTAAAGCCTAGTAATTAGGCTTTCAAATGGTAGCATAATATCAGTAATTTAAATAAACACTTGTACTTAGAATGCAACTGAACGCAACCTCCCGTAAACTGCTCTGCGCTTATTCACAACTTGCGCGACACAACCCCCTATAAAACCCCCTGTAATCGTTTTTTTCTTATCAGTCGCTCATTAGACGTTGACTGAACACATCTCTGCAAATTAATGCCGTCATTTAAAGAAAATTATGGATACAACACCTGAAAGCGCTCAAGTCGTTGCCCTGTTGCAAGAAGGGTTGAACCAGCGAGAAGTCGCTCGTCGTTTGAATATGAGTCAGTCCGCTGTCTCGAGAGTATACAGAAGGTTTCAAGAGACTGTGCCTTCACTCGGAGCCTAATACCAGCGACGCCGGTGCACCTTGAAGCGTGACGGCCGGTTTTTGGTCTCGACTCTCTCCGAAATGACACCTTACAGGCGTAGATGTGCAGCAGGAGCTACGTCAGTTAGCGGGGTGACTGTCAGTCAGTGGACAGTTAGAAGAAGGTTGAAAGAAGCTAACCTTACTCCGGAAAGACCGCTACAGGCCGAAGTTGACCACAGCTCATCGTCAAGCACGCCTTCACTTTGCTCGAGAACATTTGGATTGGAGCATAGAGCAATGGCAGTCAGTCCTGTTCACAGATGAGACGAGGATGTGTCTCCATGGCAGCGACAGGAGAGGTCGGGTATACCGTCGTCCCGGTGAACGGTTTTCACAGTGCTGCTTTGTGGAAACCGTTGCATATGGTGGCGGATCTTGCATGATGTGGGCTGGAATTTCCTTAGAAGGCAAAACGGACCTTGTTTTCGTTCCTGGGGGAGGCCGGGAGGAGGTCTGACCAGTGATCGTTACATTGAAAATGTTCTACTGGATCAAGTTGTCCCTTATCAAGGCTTTATTGGGGAAAATTTCATCTTGATGCATGACAATGCCCGATGTCACACTGCTCGGGCCACACGTGATTTCCTGAACGAAGTTGGAATTCACACTATGCATTGGCCAGCGCTCAGCCCCGATTTAAATCCCATTGAGCACATATGGGACGAGCTCAAAAGGAAAGTTAGAGCGAGGAATCCAGCTCCGACAAACATCAATGAGCTCAAGACTGCGTTGGTAGAAGAGTGGGGTCGAATACCACAATCATCCATTAAAAAGTTGATAAGGTCGATGAAGAATCGCATGAGAGCAGTGATCAGAGCTAGAGGAGGGAATACCAAATATTGACACGAATAATTTTTTTTATCTTACGCACATTTTGTTTCATTTAAACACAATAACCCCATACTGTGAAATTGTATGAATTTTCAACATTTTTTACATTATCATTAGCATTAACCTTTTTTACTAAACTACTGAATCGATTTTCATGCAACTTACACCATTTTAAAGCTCAATTACTAGGCTTTAATTATGTAAAACATTATATAGAGGTATAATAAGGCATTTTTTAGTTATATCACTTGTTATGCGTACTTGAGGCTTGAGTCGATTTACTTGCACGCGAGTATATATATCTTTGAGAACTTAAACAGTTTTTTATCTCTTTACAGGCTCTAAAGGCTTAAAGGTACGTAGATGTTTCGTACCATCGCAAATGTAATGGTTGTTGAATAAATAATTTTGGTTTTTAAATATAAAAAAAATAAAAAGAGCGTCGGTGGCTCAATGGTGTGGACTGTTGCCTTCCGACCGGGAGGGCGCAGGTTCAAATCTCACCACGTACTTTATATGTACCATATACGAGTATGTACCTAACGTTGTTGATGTACCTAAATTATTCAACATTGTATTGTTCCAATAAACAAGAATCGTGGTATCATTACTATACTTTATTCGTATCAGTGCTCGCGAGGATGGCACGCCATTGCTCAAATGGTGGCGAAAACCCATCCCGTAGGGCACGACGTCACGTATGCACGACGAACTTATTACAGCCATAGCCACATTGCTAAATTCTCAGTTTTAATTTAATTTAATGCACTCGACTATTTAGGACACGTTGCATAACTTCCTGCAGTTTATTTTATATGGAGCCTTAATACGAGACGCTTTATATGAGCGTAAGGCTTGCGGCATCCGAATTTTATTGGGTTTCTTCCAATTTAGCAAGCTTGAACGCTGTATTTATATGGCATTTGATAACTAAAGTGCTTGTATTAAAGTAGATGTTTAAGTAGTGGCTGAAACGTGAGTAGAATTTTATTTCGCTATGTCTTATTATAACAATAAACCTAAAAAAAAATATTATTGTACAATCTATTACATACTAGCTGTGGCCCCGCGGCCACACCCACCATTACCCACGTTATTCCCCGCAGTAAAACATAACCTAAAAATCGCTACGTTGTCACGTTACGCGCAGCCGCCACCGTCGTGCGGTTAGTCTTTGCTTTATTTTTCCAAAATAAAAAGTATTGTCTAAACTAGAAGAAGCCTATGTTTTTCGTTATTGCATCAGCTTCCTGCTGAAAAAAGTAGCGTCCAAATTCATCCAACCATTCAAAAGATTACCCTGAAAAACAAACAGACACACAAACATTTTGAAAATTGGTATTTTGGCATATTAACCGTTTGTATATATATATATATATATATATATATATATTATATATATATATATATATATATATATTATATATTATATTATATATATATATTTATACGTATATATATATATTCATATACGTGAAGAAAAAAATTGTTATTTCAATATTACAAACAGAGACTCTTATTTTATTTATATGTAAAACATTATTATATATAGTTTACTTTTGAGATGTTAGGGTACGTGGATTTACTTTCCAACTTTTATGCGATTTATTTGCTATTCATTTTTCCATAGTCTATAATAATAAAATGTAAATACCTAAATGTTGTACGAACTTAATTTTCTTACAGTGGTACCAACGTATCCACGTGTTTTCTATTTATGTTCGAATTGTACGTAGACAAATGGTAAATTTAGTTTTCAAGTTTAATCTAAAATCAACGTTCTCTCCTTAAATGCAATGAACGGAGAAAGCGATATCTCTACGATGCATTGTTTTGTGAGTGATTGATTTAAAAGATTACCGATAGATCACAGAGATGCTATTGTATTCCGATCTCAATCTAGCACAGCGAAGTAGGAAGATGGCATTAAGTTTGCGCGTCGACTTTCGCACAAAACTATTCAATGTATGATTGATTGAATTGTTTTAAGTATAGTCGAGGTGCCTCTCATATTCACATTGCGTAAAAGAGTGAAATGTAATACTGATAGTGAATTATGACATCAGTTTCTTTATTAATTTCGCTTCAGAATATAAAGACTTCTATCTATGGATTATTTCCCATAGCTATGAGATTTAATAATTTAACTAGGCTACACAGAGTCGTCTAGACCCAAACTAAGCATATAGCCTGTAATATAGTTCTAAACAACGGGTAAACCTACTTATGTACATTTTTATGTAAATACATTACATATATAACATAGAAACACCCAGACCAATATAACAGACATGTTCATACACACAAATGTTTGTACTGCCCGTGATTGAACCTGGACCTTTGGCTGAGAGCCATCTGCGCTCGCCAATTGTCCGGTGAAGCTGTGAAGGCCACCTGCGCCAACAGCAATAAGTCATTCCGAAAAAAAAAAAAAAAAAAAAAAAAAAAGAACCTGGAACCCTTGATCTAAGAGCCGACATCACGACCAATTTCACCACATGACTCATGTTAAGACCAACGACTGTCATATATTTTATGACCAAATATATCGTTTGTTATATGCATAAATATTATATTTATTTTTATTTTAACACATAGAATAGTGAATTTGAGTCTAAGGACTTTCAGATTAACCGGTAAAAACTTTTATCTTTATTATATAAGTTACCTACAATTCTTCATTCCCAAAAGAATATGAATCTAAAATATCAAAATATTCTGATTTATTCTAATTATTGTAAAATTTCGAAACTTATCACTCAAAGCTATTATTGTTTTAAATGCAAGATAAACGAATAAAATTCAAAACAATTTTTGAAAGATACTAAAAAGAAAGTTTGAATCGTAAACTGGCTTTCCGATTCTGACAGTCGTATCTATAATTTACTGTCTATGATTTTGGGAGCCCATCAATTAGTTCCACGTGAGATACTGTGCTTGAATTGTACCCGACCCGGTTCTCATTCGCCGCAAATGTAGGTACCTCACCAAAATCTTTTAACTAATGGTGAGCTATTAGATGCACAGCGAGGTTCCGTCATTACTAATGATGCGAACGCTTCCTTGTTTACTGTCTTGATAGATACCTATATGTCCATGATTTCTGCCTCCTTCTAAATAGATTACATCATCCGATAATTGTAGTCGAAATTCTCCTTAAGGCAAAAATGTGATCTTAATGATGACCTTCGAATATGGACGAGGCTTCTAATACGAGATTGGGTATTAGAAGTCGCAGCCTACCAACGTTGACTATAATGCTCCGATACTATCACTCCTTTTGAATCAAAAATTAACAAAGCCGGTAAAACATGTTCCTATTTATACATAATATGCATATTTATAGCTATGCTTTACATCTTCCCTTTGACAATGAGTTTGCTCTCTTTTTTAGTACACTGTCTATACTGTCTACTCTAAATATTGTTCTGTGTGAATATTATGCGTAAAATTTTTCGTAACAAAGATGGCAGTGATTGATCACATAACGTCGTAATCGGAGAAGTCACTGAATAGACAATTTGCTTTTTAACGAGCCCTATAAATAGATAACAATCGAAGAAATATTCTCAAGCTGGTGGCAAGTTCCGCATGCTTCTCGCTGACATTTGCCTGACCTCTTCTAGTGGCTGGGAAATAAATACCATTTGGAGGATGGCTCAACGCCATGGGTGCATTATTACACCATGACACGCCAATTCAAAAAAATATTTTATCAATTCGGCACTTCGATTAGGTACATTGATAATCTTATATTTCGCTCTTTTGAAACGGTTGTTAATAATTTAATGCGCAGTTTCATATCATAGATTTACAAACCCTTTATCAAAAGCATATAGGTACCTATGGTAATTTGTATGACGTTCATAAGTGATTATTGCAACCTAAACTGAATAAATTGGTTTAGATTTTATTTTACGTACTCCTATTTTTATAAATGATTGAATGATAAAATCTTTTATGAAATATGTTTGCAAATTAATTATTAACATTTTATAATATATATAATATTAATTCTGTTTAGATCTAAGCTTAGACAGCCTATTTGATTTTAAGTGCCTTCTTTTTTCTCTAGTGGTTAATCTCAAAGTGTATTTCGACTATAGTTAGTAACTTAAGCAGAGATAACTTTAGTTTTGTTTTCCAGTAACTGTACACATCCGGTCTCATACTTTTTCAGAACTTCGAAAAAAGTATATAATGAGAGAAATTGCATAACCTGCCCATGCCCTACATTTTTTTGAGTTACGAACTGTACTCTTTAAACGATTTCGTTCCCAAAACAGTTAAATCAAAAAAAGAACCAACTTATAAACATGATTAAGGACAAGGCCCGACGCCAATCTCTGTGTTGTTCTTTCGAACACAACTTTAGAATTCTTTACATTTTCCCGTGCATTGGATTAGAGGTCAAAAGCGCAAACGATAGTTAAAAATTGTATGAAGTAAATAATGTCAATGTTAAAAGCTTGTTCGCATTGAAGTAAATGTGATTACGAAATACTAATTAGATAATTGGGAGGATTTTTTATACATTTAGTCCAAGTCTAGGAGCCATAAAATTATAACGTATTACCATTAAGGAAAACCGGATAACCATGCCTTTATTTCCAAAGGAGTCATAAGAAATATATGCATCATTATTTTGTTCAGGCCGGGTGGGTAAGAAACTAGTAAAAATTATCTTACGTATTAATTAAAAAGTGAATAGTGAAAATCATCGTTCTGTACACTGCGAGCAAAGGGGAGGTCAGCTACTCTATTTCGAACGAACTACACAGTAGATTTTAAAAACACTGCATTAATAATTATTAATACCATATAAAAATCTAACAAGTTTACCAACACGCACAGTTATGTTATTTATTTTTGGAACTAACTATCTAACCAAAACTATCCATACCTATATTATAACAATTCATTGATATTTCATAGTTATTGCGTGCTTTCAGTTACATAGGTAAAACGTATCTACAAAAATAATAATAAAAGTAAGTATATAAGTAATTACTATATGTGAACTTATACCTAGATAAAAAAGCTTTCTACTAAAAATAGAAAATCTAAGCACATTGTAAAGTTTGTTGTTAAATTCAATTGTTGAAAATTGTTTATAGTTTTCAAAGACATAATTTCAATAGTAGGTACTTTTTGGTCTACGTTTAAACGGGTATTAACAGCGACGCATGATGTTTCAATAGTAACTTACAAACGCGTTTATCCGGCTGATCGTCAAGGACTTTGCCGGTCACCATCCCAGAACATCCTTTCACGACCTACTTAACAGGATTATGGATTATATGAACACTTTTGTATATATACTAACGATTTTGCTGCACGATCTCAATAATTATTGTGTTTGTTTTTTTAAATCGCATTCATATTTAAAGTTGAGGTGGAAAACTCCACAACCGCCTTCGCCTGTGCATATGCTTACTCAAGGCTTCGCACCCTATATCTGATAGTGTTACATAATGTTGGAATTTCGTTTTATTCATCAAATTGACCTTTTTTACCGGAAAAAAACATAAAGCATCACGTAAAGCCCTGAACTTTAACAGGTGATTAGAAAAACCACAGACATCCGAATATACAATTAATCTGTGAGAAAAACAATAATGAGGCACCTTCGACAACCCTTCACTTGTCTGACGCAGCGCGCTGTCGATGACACCATTCCACAAGGGCTATCAATAGTTGTGTCTTAGTTTTCGATAAGCAGTATTTTTTCCTATATATCATTATGCCTTTGTGATAAATAAGAATACCTACACTTGGTAGATTTGAATAATTGGTCAAATTGTTAACCTACAACAAAATGGATATTAGGTTTTATTAATACCTCAGCAAAGCATTCAGCAGATAACAGTTATCGGACTATCTTCAATGCACCTGCCATGAGTAGAGAGCAAAAACCCATTTTTATCGCGGATAAGGAATGCACAGTCACGGGTCATTACATAGGGTAAGATGTTTAGGTGCCATGCTGATTATCTGCACAACCTTATATATATGAACTTCATCAACATCATTACAGCCTTAAATGTCCACTGCTGAACGAAAACTTCCCCTAATGATTTCCACGCGGGCCGATCCCTAACAGTTGACATCAATCTGCTACCCGTCACCTGAACCAGGTCATCCGTCCATCTGGTTGAGGGTCGGCCTACGCTTCGTTTTCTTATTAACCTATTATTAATTTGGGACGGGGCAATGCACTTATTTACAATTGGGGCGTGACCTATGAAACCTATTCATACACGGGTCTAGAAAACACATAAATATTACAAGCTATTGCCTTTATTGTTTATATGGACAGCCCTACGTTTATATAGCAATTACAACGTACGACTTTAGGCATCGAGTAGGACCTGCTGCTTACAAAAGGCATGCAAGTGGGTCGCTTAGTGCATGAAGATGCTAACAAAATACACCTACTTGTTAACCTAAATAAATGACTATTAAAGAAGCATATGGATACTAAAATATTAAGTAATATCTACTTATAAATATGCCTGTGTTTAAAGCCTTTTAAACTCTGCACATTTAAGTTACGTTACATTGGCCATATTTCTAGACATGAGTAAAGCCTTCGATTTTGTGTCACATCCATTATTACTTCAAAAAATTGAGAGGTACGGTGTCAGAGGTACTGCCTTATCGTGGATAGAAAGCTATCTATCAGACCGCAAACAATGTGTACAAATATCAAAGATTACTGACAAAGTAAAATCTTCATTTTCACCTAATCGATGCGGCGTCCCTCAATGAAGTGTGCTGGGCCCATTGCTATTTTTATTATATATTAATGACCTACCAAATGTTATAAATCAAAAATGCATTCTGTTTGCAGATGACACGACACTTATATCGAAATCTAAAAGTAAAGAAAACCTAGAACAAATATCAAATGCTAACTTAGAAAATATAGTTACTGGCTTGAGAACAATAATTTGAATTTAAACATTAGAAACAAAATTGATTAAATTCAAACTAACAAAGCATAGATGTAGTCTTAAAATAAATGTAAAAATAACGAAATAGAAAGTGTATCCACCACTACGTTCTTAGGATAATAATTGATGAATGTTGTAGTTGGAAGCCCCAATTGACTACATAGTTAATAAAATAGATAGTTTATATATTGCCCTGAACAAATCAGGCAAGTGGCATCCAAATCAGCTGCTACTGCCGTTATCATGGCTATGTGGGTTCTGTCATACGATATGGTATTATAATCTGGGGTAATTCTGTAGATAGCATAGAGTCTTTAAGGTTCAAAAGAAATGTGTAAGGAGCATATGTGGCGCAGATACTTGAAAACTGCAAACTTTATTTAAAAATTAAACATTCTACCGTTACCCTGCCTGTACATTTATGAAATCTCGGTCTTTGTCATAGATACCAAAGCCTATATGTAAAGAAAAGCTCACATTTAATTATAGAGGCAGGCAAGGCGAACAATTGTGTATTCCGTATCAAAAATTGACATTATATTCGAAAAAGGTGTATTGTATGGGCAATAAAAATATACAAAAAGTACCTGACTTATTAAAAAATTACCAATTAACAGATTTAAAGTCCAATTGCATAAATTCCTCATAAAATATATGTACTATTCAATTAATGAATTTATGGAAGACAAGAGTAATGTTAATTGACATTTTACATTATTTCACTTTTTTTGACATGTTTTACTAATTTGACATCAACGTTGTTTTTTCGTTTATTTGACATGAATATTATGTAAACAAAGACCAATTTTATTTGAGTATTATTAGAATTGACATACGTATTTTGAATGATATGCTGAAATGTAATTGATTAGTTTTGACATGTTTTACTAAATGGAAAATAAAATTATATTGACATGATGATGATAATGAGGTATTTTGCATGCAACGAAATGTAATTGATAAGTTGTAAATAACTTTATTTAAAAAAAATGTTTGTAAAAATGTAATCTTCAAATTTGCGCGTCTTGTTATCGATAGAATATGTTGGATTTTAATTGTGTACGATCTTATTGTTACCATATTCTGGCAATTAAATATTTTATTATTATTATTACGGTTATTTTATAAATGTTAAATATAATTTTTCTTAATAATTAGCTCCAACTTCGACAACATCAGCACGAATATTCATATGTACCTGTAAGGTATCTTAAATGCATCGTTTTTATAATGTTCTTAGTAGGTGGGTACTCAACCAATTTGATGGGATTTGGTTCCACTGATGAAACTACTCTCTTTCGACTTCAGTAATTTAATATTGTTTAAGGTTCATATTTCTAATAATAATTTATATTATACCTACTCGTAACATTTAATTGTTTTATTCATTAAAATCGAGTTAGAAATAACTAGATAATATCTTTTATCACCTAGCGTCCAAAGCTGTACAAAAACCTTTGCATTTGTTTTTTTTTCCGATAAACTTTATTCTGTTGGCTACAGATGGCCTACACATCTTCAACGGATATGAAGGACTCTTTTAATAACTTGCATTATTAGATATTAATGGTTTCCGGAGCGTAACTAGTTTCAGTGATCCAATGCTAATTGCAGTTCTCCTCCAGAGTCCGCTACTCGGCTCGAATGTTAAGATTGACTAGGGTCTAGGGATTTTTTTTGCAGTCTATTCATTTCAAAAGGAACAGCGTAATTTTTTTCTTTTATTTCCCTGTACTAAAAGTACAGTTTGGAGTAGGTATATTAATGATTGTAATTAATTTACAATCTTTTAAGAAACCCTTCAAGAAATATTTGCTGGAATTACAAAAGCAACTATAATAAGATATTTGAACAAGTAAATGTTTTATTTAATTTTATTTTATTATTTCTTTTTAATATAAGCTGTAGGTGTGTGGAGGCCATTACCTTGTTTATTTTGTTTTTTTGTGGTTTTTGGCGTGTATGTTTTGTCTCACTTGTCATAAGTAATTATTGTTTTATATGGTGAACTATTCGCTATCCATATAAAACTATGTGTATGGTGCGAGCAGTGGTACCCTTTTCCATTGACTTTGGTGTCCACGGAAGATCAGCGTCATAGTATTTAATGTACTTTAACTTTGCTGAGTGGGCTCCTGTTCAGTGTGTAATAATTTAATTGATTTGTTAGATGTATGTATTTTGTATTTTAGATTTACTTTGTTTAAGTTAACTACGTACTTTGAGTGTTTGGAACGCTGAATAAAATATATTATTATTGTGTATTATTTAGAATCTCATCATCTTGGCTGGTAAATCTACTTTACTTACGGGTGGATACCAAGTAAATAAAGTAAAAAATATATTATTATTAATGAACAATCAGACGGATCCTAGTGTCAAATGTTTGAGCAGTCTAACGGCCTCTGACGTGGTTTATGAAACGACTGCGGGATTCGATCTGACGACTCCGGATCATGCAGCGATCTTAACCCGATAAACGCACAAGCCCCAGAGGTAGTTACTTAGTACTTTTATATAAATTGTGAGTAAGCCTTAATCTCACTTTATTTAATAAATGGCCATACACACCTACACGTACAAATTGTAGATATGTCTTACTTGTCTAGACCCATTCTGCGCTCGCCACTTGCCCGGTGAAGCTGTTAAGGTCATCCGCGCCAATAGTGCAGGGTTCATCCGCAAAACCTAAGTCAAATGAAACGTAATATTGGTTCGAACTGATGTATTATACTGAAAACGAATTACCTGCTTATATTTACCTAAATTTCTCAGTACAGTATTGATTACTGCGCCCTATGCGAGTTCGCCCGCACGACTGCCCACTATTGAAGTAGACACTTTCCTAGCATAGGTATGATACAACCAACTGTGTCTCACACATTAAATACAAAATTCAAATGCATTTCCCACCCTATGCGTAGCCAAAAAAATAGCTTTGATGTTTTCTCTAACTGAACGACAGATTTTTGATCATAATGGCAGTAGATAGGTAGGTACGCCTGTATTGGAATTGGGCACTAGATGCGCAGTGGGGCAGGGAATTTATCAGGAGTAAACGAAAAATAACTTAGTGTGACCATATTGCATACCCTCAGAGTCTACGCACTGTGCCTGGGCACTGCTGGCACCTTTTTTTCGAACTGACTACTGCTGTTGGCCGCAGATGGCCATTAAGCTTCACCGGGCAATTGGCGAGCGCAGATGGCTCTCAGCCTTAAATTTACACAACGAGCCTACGGGTGTTTCCGAACGGGAATCGAACCTCACTTAGGACGTTGCGGGGGGACTGGTGGCATCGTCCTACGGCACTGTCTCTTTATATTCTTCAATAGTTAACCTTTGTGGTTGATGGATAACTGAAGGGTTTCTTACAGGTTAGTAGTGTGGCGTTGTGGTCAGGCCGGCGACACAAGTGCACCGATATGGCGGAAGGCGTCAGCGCGCCGTTCCGCGCATTGTGGCTGAGAATCGGGCCACTTGCCACATATTTTACACCATACTCTCTACGATTGTCGCCATTAGAAGTATGACCTCTCTGTCTTCATAAAATTCTACACTCTACTTATGATACCCCTCAATTACTATCTTTATTAAATTTAAACACCCAGTATAGATCGCGTCATACCAGTACGTTTAGTTTGGATGTATACAAAAAACAATACTTCTTTTAATCCATAGTGAGAATGTGTAGAACATATACCTAATGATCTGGTCCGAAGTGGCGGAAATAAGATAAAGATTTTACGAATTGTTTTAGAGGTTACAAAATAAAGAAAGAATCTTTTAGAACGGATTGTCCTCAACCCGTATAACCCATATTTCTACATAATCTTAAGTATTATTTTTATGAACTCTTTTTAACATTAAATGTAAATGACAATTATTATTTGACCTTAATCTCACTTTATTTATAAAATGGCCATACACACCTACACGTACAAATTGTAGATATGTCTTACTTGGTCTAGACCCATCTGCGCTCGCCACTTCCCGGTGAAGCTGTTAAGGTCATCCGCGCCAATAGTGCAGGGTTCATCCGCAAAACCTAAGTCAAATGAAACGTAAATTGGTTCGAACGATGTATTATACTGAAAACGAGTTACCTGCTTATATTTATCTAAATTTCTCAGTACAGTATTGGATTACTGCGCCCTAATGCGAGATTCCGCCCGCACGACTGCCCACTTTGAAGTAGACACTTTCCTAGCATAGGTATGATACAACCAACTGTGTCTCACACACTAATACAAATTCAAATGCATTTCCCACCCTAATGCTAGCCAAAAAATGAGCTTGATGTTTTCTCTAACTGAACAGACAGATTTTGATCATAATGGCAGTAGATAGGTAGGTACGCCTGCCTGTATTGGAATTGGGCACTAGATGCGCAGTGGGGCAGGAATTATCAGGAGTAAACGAAAAATAACTTAGTGTGGCCAGTATTGCATCACCCTCAGAGTTACGCCTGTGCCTGGGCACTGCTGGCACCTTTTTTTTCGAACTGACTACTGCTGTTGGCCGCAGATGGCCATTACAGCTTCACGGGCAATCGGCGAGCGCAGATGGCTCTCAGCCTTAAAATTACACACGAGCCTAAGGGTGTCCCGAACGGGAATCGAACCTCACTTAGGACGTTGCGGGGGGACTAGTGGCATCGCCCTACGGCACTGTCTCTTTATATTCTTCAATAGTTAACTTTGTGTTGATGGATAACTGAAGGGTTTCTATACAGGTTAGTAGTGTGGCCGTTGTGGTCAGGCCGGCGACACAAGTGCACCGATATGGCGGAAGGCGTCAGCGCGCCGGTTGCCGGCATTGTGGCTGAGAACGGGCCACTTGCCACATTTTACACCATACTCTCTACGATTGTCGCCATTAGAAGTATGACCTCCTCTGTCTTCATAAATCTACACTCTACTTTTTGATACCCTCAATTACTATTTTATTAATTTAAACACCCAGTATAGATCGCGTCATACAGTACGTTTAGTTTGGATGTATACAAAAACAATACTTCTTTTTAATCCATAGTGAGAATGTGTAGAACATATACTAATGATCTGGTCCGAAAGTGGCGGAAATATAGATAAAGATTTATTTACGAATTGTTTTAGAGGTTACAAATAAAGATAACGAATCTTTTTAGAACGGATTGTCCTCAACCCGTATAAACCATATTCTACATAACTCTTAAGTATTATTTTTTGAACTCTTTTTAACATGTAAATGTGTAAATGACAGAATTATTATTTGAACCATGCTGTGTATGCTATTTATGGATTACCATCTAGTGCATTTATTTTGTTAATTTCATTGGAATTAAAAGATGTAATCTGTCTGCGTACCAAATTAAGTAAATACCTAAAAAAAAATTGGTTGAGTTGACCCCCCCACTAATGGTCTTCTCGTATTTAATCTATTATATATAAAAAATGGATGTCTGTTTGTAATATTGATTTCTTTTTTCTTTATGCATATGAATAGGTAGGTACCAAGTGTTGGTTCGTAGACTACGAATTCGTAGTCTCTGGCTTGTAAATGGCTGGACAGATTTAGACAGGACTTTTACCGGCGGGTAGGTTAAAATGAAAAAATGAGACACTTTTTTCGACAAACATTGTTATTTAAAAAAATAAAGAAATGTTCATCCACGCGGCGCGTGTTGCGCGGTTTAATGTGACTTACAAAGCGATTAACGTTTAACTGCAGAAAAATATCTTATACGCGGGTATACAGCTGTGGTAATTAATAAATTCGGTTGCTTTTAAAATCCCATGTAGAATCCTAATCTGTAGGTTGTCATATTCTAAAACACGTCAATAATAATTTCTTGTTTTAATTTAGTACCTACATACCTGATACATACTCATCATTAACGGTGAGTCCTATGGTATGTCTATGTATTCCTCCTATTTTATATGCGCAAATAATTTAGTTCAAACAATACAATAGAAATGCAGAGGCAAAATAATATTTTTTATAAAGTTAACGTCACAATATGGAAATGTCCATATTATGGTCTTTAAGTCACATTATGTTGTCGTTTCTACTAGTAGTGTGGTTCATTTGGCAACCACCACACTAGAGTACTTCATAATTACAATAATGCGAGGAAAATATTGTTAACTGAAACAAAATATATCGTTCAACTTTTTATTTACAATATATTTTATTCTCTTTTTTTCAGTTTCCAAGAGGCTTCATAGTTGTCCAGGCACTGCACACACATCAGTATTAAGCGTAACATACATTTCATTCGTCTGTTATATGTAAGACCTCACTTTTTACGTGCTTACTATTAAAAAAAAACAGGATGACGAAACTATAAACTAGAAAAATACTTTTTGAAAACACGCCTTTGGCGACAGGAGATCATCTGCTAAATAATCTCAATAACAATATGGCTTAAACAAACAATTACTCTACAACTACAACTACATCATCCACCTAGATAGTTATTGCACAACGAAACGACACATTAATAAGATCACTAGAAAAATGTTAAACAACAAAATTACACCACCAACTTTGAATTCTTAGTACTTACATAATATATTATCTGATAGATTAATATCATGTTGCTGAATATGTAATACATCGCTTCAACTAATGATAATAATGATTGAAAAACTACTTACAAACACAAAATTACCCTCAGAAAGCGAATACTGGTAATTTTAAACTCAAAATAAGTCACTTACCGACTTCGACTTAATTTTAATATATGATTTATTTTTATACCCAAATCTATTTGATTGTATTTGCTAAAATATGAAATATTTTTTAAAGTGAGGTCAATGTTTTGTTTTACAAGATTGTTTTTGACGTCAAATTTATAATGATTATTTTAATTAATTGTTTATAATTGATCTCTCTGGTTTTAGGAATCTATTAAAATTTCATACAGAATGGGTAGTTCGTGATGAATTTCTTATAAATTAACTCCAAATTAGCGTTATTCTAGTTACGCCATATTTTCATCTTGTACTTTAAAATTTTTCGCCTCTTTTGTTTCGGACACCATTTAAATTTACTTCATAATTTTACAAAAATCAATTTAAATGACAAATGGCTTGTAAAGGTTTTGAAATGAGTTTTCCATTATAGAAACATATACAGACATCTAACATGTACTGTTATAAAATAAGCATTTTTATTTACCAATAATAATTCATACCTATACATACAGTACACACCTTTACAGTTTGCACATGTAGGTTTAGAACAATACGTGAAAATAAAATAAAAAACAGCAACAATAACTTAAGTGGAGATGGCCAATTATGTCATGAGCCACAAGCGATTTTCATAGCCTTTGGTATAGTCATTGAACCAAACGGCCGCAAAACTCATCCTATGTCTTTAGTTAAGAATAGGTATACTAGAAACTAACAATTTATGAAATAAAAAATGACACTACGGTGAGTTTTTTAATTACAGGCAAGCATCTAATAAGTATGGTACAAAATACTCTAACGCCGTCCACGTTATAATTTGAGATCTACAAACACTGTTCTATTTTAACATCGGTTTTGTCCCACTTTTGGGATAGAGTATGAAAAAAAACACCCAAATCTAATATTTAATAGATAAAACTAGTCTAAGTACGAAATGTTATAACGTTCATAGATTTACAACTTAAAATGTGTCAACAATATGTAAGTATGACTTTATGGAAAATACTCAAAATCAATACAAATGGTTTTTACGCTATATTTTTCGTGTAAGGGGACAATGAACTAACAGAGATAATTGTCCAAACATTATGTTTAGGTAGAGAATTTTCCCCGTTCACATTCCGAAGTTATATATAAATATGTTGGGTAATCGCAAAAAATACAATATGCATGTGTCTCGAGTGGATACTCATACGGTATACAACAGGCTGAATACAAATTGATCACAATATTTTATGAAATAAACAAGTTTATACATTTTTTCAAGCATTTTTAAACTGATGTAAACTTTTATGGCGTAATATTCAAAATCTTAATGATTAGTAATAGCACGGGGTCCCATCGCCTAATATTGTCCGTGAGCTTCCTACGAAGTTTCGATAGATGGCGTTACTTGTATCAGTTTATCTTGCTTACACTTTAAAATGCAATATTATCAAATAATTATTATTCCTAAAATCATATTTTCCTTAATTCAATCAACAATCATATAAAAAACATTTTTTACTAATAAATAAAAGTTTTTTAAAGATTTGCGACAGTACCGGTAACGGCAGTAAAAGGAACCACCACAATTATCGAAAGCACGGTTGCAGCAACAAAAAAAAAAGTTAATAGATGGCGCTTGCACGTGTACACTTTGAGCGAGCAAACTGCGTTTAATTTTATCACGGTTAATGTTATTAGATGTGTTGAATCAGCTTTTCTATTATAATGTTTTAATAACAAATTGCTTTTTTGTGTGTTCATTACACTGATAAAAAGACTACTTATGAATTGTAAATGGGAATAATAAAAACATGAAATATGCAGTGCAATCAAAATAAAATTGCATGTTAGATGGGTCGAACTAAACGCAACTCAACTAAAAGTTTTAAATTTTATTCTTACTTTTTTTGTACTTCTTAAAACTTGCTTCTGCTTAAATTTATCGTTAAAACTACAAAAACGACTTGGCTACGTTTTTTGAACTTTGAGGAAAAAAAATACCGATTTAAAACTAAAAATAAATTTTAGCCAGATAGAAATGGTTAAATTATTCTTTCATAATTTTGATGTCGGAGCCAAACGCACTCTTCAGCTTTATAATTTAATATAGGTAGGTAGTTTGTTTGGCACCGACATAAAAATTATGAAGAATTATTTAAGCATTTCTATTTGGCTAAACATATCTCTGTAGATTTTCAGTTTGAAGTCTGTATTTTTTTGTCTGAAAATTTTTGAGAATAAGTGAGTGAATGAGGGATTCCTAATAAAAATAATCACTCAAATAAACATCTGTCATGATTACATGAAGTAGTAGTTGATATGAGTCGATTTTTAATGTTCAATTTCTCTGGTCACCACTCATCAAACCCTTATTTCCTTATCTTGGAACCACCTCTGGACTATCCTCTTTCCAACAAAAAAATAATCATAAAATCAGTTCATAAACGACGAAGATATATGCGAACAAACGTAAAAAAATTGGGCAAGCGCGAGTCGCATAGTGGTGGGTTCCGCAGCAGTAAGTTACATAGAATAAAATATTATTTATTTACTTAGGCACCTACTACAGCTTTATTATGAGAAAATAGTGGTTCACCATTTATGACGTATAAAAAAAACTTCACATCAGAAATCGCTTAAACTAAATTTGATTGTCAGATTTTATGGTTATGTACATCATTTTTTATTTTATCAACCCATAGTTTAGAAATTAGAGCCCTCCTCGAATTTCTAACACACTTTTTTCAACTTTGAAAATGTCTCTCGCGCAAAATATTCAAGTTATAAAAATGATATTAGAAACCTCGATACCATTTTTCAAGATCTATACACATTGATACACCAAACGGGGGGTCGATGAAAAAAAAATTTTTTTTTCAGTTCACTGTATGGAAACCCCAAAATATATTAATATTTTTCAAGTTTCTTGTAAAAACCTTATAGCGGTTCACAGAATACATATATCTACAAAGTTTGAATAGTGTAGTTCTTATAGTTTCGGAGAAAAAAGGATATGACATACGGACGGACAGACAGACAGACTTGACGAATTTATAAGGGTTCCGTTTTTTTGCCAAGGTCGAATCGAGTAACCTCCTTTTTTTAAGTCGGTTCAAAAGCAGCCCCTGTTTTTCCTTATTACATCAGCTACCTGCCAAAAAAGTCCCGTCCAAATACGTCAAGCCGTTTCACAGATTACCCGGAACAAACTGACAGTCCGACAAAAATTTTAAACATTGTTATTTTGGCATAATATGTAGTACCGCATATATATTGATATGCATAAATAAGTTACCGTCCTAACGCTGGAACGAAGAGCCTACCTTTACTTTCCGTCTTCAAAAATAAATTCAGTTCACCGGTATTGATAGTGATAAAAAAATTATATCAGTTCCTTAGCAAATTAAAAACGCAATTTAATATAGTGTCGAAAACTAAATATAACAAAAACATAAAAAACATTACAAGTGTGGAATAAGTGACCATTGATTCAAAACACTAATAAGTATTTTGAAGAAAACGCGTAAGTGACGCGTCTTGCACGGCGCTTAAGTCCTTATGTTTGTATCCTTTGTCCTTTGATAAATATATCGTCGCCGTTGATGGCTTCCATTCAAGACCGCTCTTGCGGCTATATACCTACATATAAGATGCTTTTCGTTCACAAAATATCTGGCTTTTATATTTACAAGAAAAGTGTATAAGTATGTTTAGAACTCATACATAATACAGGCTTCACGCTTAACTTGCGGCAAGATGGCGCTGTGTGTATATCAGTGGATATTTATTAATATATAATAAGAGCCTCCTCTAATAACCCCCACCTGGAACCAACGGCTTACTGCTCAATTCTATATAATATTCTATATTTTTGAAATAATAATGAGTAATAGTTTTTTAATAAAAGTTTAATTAAAAAACCTGGAAATTCATTTGTTATTGGTTCACAATCAACAATAAATTCATTGTTTAATTGCAACGTCACAATTAATCAATTCTTAATTGCAATTAAATTTGCACAATACTACACACGCCACGCACGACGCGCGCGTCAAATATACATAGATACCTATGCCTATCAAAATGTTTGGTTTGAGAAATTACATTTTAGTCGGATCGGATTCGGAAGAGCGCACTAACGCGCGACGTTGCCGCTCTGTCAAAGCGCACGCGCCGTAAGAATAAACAATAAATGCGCTGTTGCCGTCCTTATTTAGAACTGTGATTAATTAATAGCTGTGTTTTTACGCCACCTATCGGATTTTCAAATATCAGTTTAATCTGTCTACGCGAATCTTGCTATAAGCACCTAGTCACGGACCTAGTGGCATCTAGTGAGAATAAAGTGAGTTAAAAATAGCTTCCTCAAATAGCTTCCGTAGATGGTCACGTTTTTGCAGTATGGGATGCATCATCTGTATAGTATATATTATTAAATCTGTGGTAATAGGCAAAGTGTAATGCATATCGAAATGTTTTAGCCTAAACAAAATTCATAATGTATTAGCTTATAGGTATTGCTCTTATCGAAATTTGATTTATTAAAATATATGCAACACGATTTAAAAATGCCAAAACAGGTGTCGTTTTGTGTACACATTATGGGGAGTGTGTTTCCAACATAGCGTCAAAGTATAAATATATGGAGTTTTACACATCTAACTGTTATAATATAACAGATCAGATATTCGGATGACTTATTATGTAAAATAAATATACAAGCTATTTTATTCTATTTTTCAATTTTTAGGCATTTCATGGAAAGTAATAATCGTTGTAAGAAGTAAACGTTATATTTTGGTGGCATTAGTTGTTTTTTAACTAGCTAATACATAGCACACCCGAATATCTGATCTATGTTTACAACACAATTATTAATTCGATTGTGTAAATGTTCAAAATATATATTTTATTTTATAAGTATTTAAAAATATTTATCAAAAATAATGAAAGAGCATAAATACTCCATGTATTTACATTTTGAGAGCAGTGCCTAGAAATTAATGATCTATGAGCCGTTATTCACAATTTGATCAAATGGCGAAATTTCCGATTTTGTTTCAATGAAAATTGCACCACATTGTCGTCTTATATCGAAGAGCCAAAATATGGTACATATTTTGAGTATAGACAAACATACGAGTTGAAGAAAAAGGATAAAAACACGACCAAATTCAAAACCGTGACTTGATAATTAATTAACGCGATGGGTTTCGTTGACATCTTTAACCCACTAGCTCCAACAACTATATCCCTGTAGTTCAAAAATACGATTCCAAAGTATTTTGTACAGTGAACATCAGGTCTAGCTAGATTCCCAATACACGCTTATTGCTTATTTAAATCTGTGCTTAATGATAAATAAGCATTAATTAGTAACCATTCTGCACAACATTTGATTAGTATAAATCATTTAAAACATGAACCGTTGTACATACTTTCAGCGTTAGGGAACGTATATATACTCAACATTAACATTAATATATTTTTATTTATTTATAACAGATTGTTTATGGAGCTAGTGGAAGTTATATATTTGGAATTAAAGTATATGGAACTAGTGTTATAGGAGCTTTGGGATCTAGTGGAAATAACGTTTTTGGATCTAGTGGGATAAAGAATCGAATGACGCTAGTGGCGACATCACGTAAGCCGGCAAGATGGCAAACGTCCACACGAAGAGTGCCAACGTCTCTTATGCCGCGTCGACTCCCCCTCCGAAAGTTCGGCCGTCGACATTGTGCGAGATCCACCGTCTCCCAGTTCTGTGATCAAAACAAACATTTAAGAACTCGGGATGTATGGATAATATTAAAAAATTAACAGGATTTGTTATGCTATATATTCTTCAAGTGCACTGTCAAGGGGCACAACCAGCTTACACAGGCAATTTACAAAACATTCAATCAATAATCATATATGTTATTATCGAGCGATAAATTCCAGGGAGCAGGCATCTGACAATATTTTTTATTGTGTCTGATTTCTAAGCATTCGAAGGGATATTGTATAATATTTATGGTTGTTAGTAATTAAATCAAAAACACAACATAAAGTAACAGAAGTACCTACTTTGTAAAATAATTAACATGCCTTTTTTTCTTTCTTTTCATTATAAGATTTTATAAACCAACTTACTTTTCAGAATTTTAATTATTTTAATAAAATCATTATCAATAAGTTACATCGTTTTATTTCAATTTATAGACTTTTATAAAATTATTACTAAACTACCAAAGAGACTTAAAATAACCGATGTCAAAATAGCTGAAAATTATTTATAGTATACCTATATATTTGACAGTTAATGTCCTTTTTTAACCGACTTTGAGCTATTTGGTCGTACCTAAAAACGGTGAGTTAAATTTAGTCACTAGTCATTTCTCTCAACACTGGTCCAGAGTTTCATCACGACTATAATTAGTAATAATAGATAAAAAAAAACACTAAGTAACTGTTACATTCTTAGATAATCAATAAACTAAATACACAATCTCACTCAAAAAAGCGTCGGTGGCAAAGTTCTGCCCATCGCATAAGTTGGGTAGAATTTTCATTCATAATCATGTCGCTTGCTACATGTTATAAGGACATAGTAGTGTGCTCGTTTTGGTTTTTCCCATTTCAATTAAGCGTTAAGGTCAAAATTTAAATCAATAATTGTATTGTAATAAATATAGCAATAACTATGTGTGCCGTGCGGCTCGGACATTTTTGGTAGACGTTTCTTCATGATTGTGCCTCTAGTTGTAACAGTTTATTGTTAATCTAAGGTTATATTATTAAGAAGTTAGATTTTACAAATTATTTATGAATAAATGAGGATCATAATTTGGGGTTTGTATTAATCGCAAAATGCTAAATTTGCCAAATGCCCAACTCTTTATTAAATAGGCTACATTTTTACAGCGTTTAGCCGCAGTAATAAAAATCGGTATTCATTATTGTATTTATCTTGATTAATACGAAACTGGTGAAATAGTTGTTTTTAGTAACTTGAACTCTTTTAATATTCATGTTGTGTGACTCACTGTAAAGTAAGTTAATGATTTCCAATATTCGATGCCGATGTGCCCATTCAAGGTCGCCCTAGCAACTAATATGTACCTACGTTACCGGTAATTTGGTTCCTACACTAAAAATAATACTTATATGAACTATGAAAGGTTATATTGTTTGTTTTTTGTTGAAGAATACTCTTAATTAAAGGAAATGAAAAGAAACGATTTTCGTTTTTTTTGATAAAACATTACATGTTTAATCAAAAAGAGAATATTTCAAGACGTAAAAATTTGCGTAACAAAGAAGACAATTATTTTACACTATTAGATCCTTTAGTTTTTGTTGTCCATTTTGTCAAATGGGGCAGAAAACATGCAATGCTTCAAAATTACTCAGATTACGCAAAATCATTGCAGTACTAATAAAAATAATGTTTTTCCTCGACGCAATATCGGCAAACAAATATTGATTTAAGTTCAAGTTAATGTTTGTTTACACTTATCCTTGAATCGAGATGTCATACATCAGCACAATGATGCAGTCTTACTCGATAAATAAGTAAGTTGGCAACTCATCGAACTAACGAATATGTCAGAATTAGTTAAGGTTTTGTATCCTTAGTAACTTTTGACGCATTAATTTATGTATTTAGCATAGTCTATCGACTATACTAATAGTGTAATAATTTTATGCGGAACACATTTATTGAACCCGGGATATGAGAGTACATACATCAACTATTCTTTAGTAATCTCAGTTAGTCTCACTCAATGCCTTTGTTATAAGAACCTGTATATAAACTTTTTCACACACATGCATAACTACAACCAACCTAGCTCAACGAACAAATGCGAGCGCGGACACGGCCAGTAATTCGGGTCACTTCGGCTTCTGGAATAATGTTCAGGAAATGCTCTCTCTAAAACTTTCTTATAAAAAAGTCTACGCTAATAAAATAATTTTTGAATAATTATAACCTTTAAGTGTAGCCTCGATAAAAAATCAAGATATTAATCACAATAAATATAAATAATAATATATCAATATCCAATTTGATGCTTATCTGAATACCTATAAACAAACAAATGAAATTCCCATAATTATAACATAAAACAATGTGCCTGTAAGCAACCCATTACGTTTTATTCTTTAATATAAGTTCACTTTCAGTAGCTGATGCCTTTCAACAGCATCACAGGGTAAGTGGCGAGCACAGAAGGGTGAGGCCCTTAAAAAACTTTCATGCCTAGGGTAGTCAAGAACTAAACCTCGGTTTGGGACTTTGAACGGTGGTAACCTAGTACCTACATACCGACCTAGCAACGTTGTACATGGCGATAACACGATAGGGATGGGACGAGCCTACAGAGGCTCGGTATTCATTACGCATTGTCGCGTGGCGTCACTAGCGAAAACTTTAGGTGAGTGGGGCGAGAGCTCGCCTCTTGTAAGGTGAAGCTGTGAAGGCTTATAAAAGCGCACCTTATTTTATATGTCATTTCATCAAACACTTTTGTTTATTTGCAATATTGTATTATTAAATACGCCGAAACCAATAATATAATAAAAAACAACTGATGATAGTGAGCAATGACGTCACATATCACTAATCTGATACAAAATATATGGAATCGATCCTTTATGACAGTACATAAAAAGTACGTCAACGATTAGTGGTGTCAACTACCGGATTTAAATAACTCTGTCAAGCCATACTGACCATGCCTCAACTCTCGCTCCGTGTAGTACTCCTGCGTCGACGCGTAGTGTCTCTCCACGAGGTAAGGAATAACGGTGGACGTGTGAAGTTCGTCGGAACGCCGCGACCGCGGGCTTACTATCCGTTCACCGGCTTCTAGGGGCGGCGTCGCCTGTACCCACCTGAAATACAACAATCAATATTATTTGAATTATTTTGCATCAAAAAACACTATTATTCAGTCAGTGTGTCGTCTAAATATAAGCGTAGCAAAATGGTCGTGTTAAAGTAAAATGATAAGTAGTAATTTTAATGTCTCTAAGTCGAATGGTTCATATTTTTATTTACACATTTTTTTCTATATTGTGAGTTGATCTCTTGAATGTAATCTAACACTCTGAGATGTATAGACTTAGTAGTAAACAGTCAAACCATTAAGTTAAATAGAAAAATTTAAGAATCTCACACAACATAATTTATTATGCTAATTAACAACAACACAATTTTAGCTAGTCTCAATTATGTAAATAATATGAAAACATCAAACAGATATAAGTAGATATTACATATGTAACACAAATGTATAAAACCATCGTGTTTTATGTGTTCGTCTTAACTCCCAAACAATTCATTTCATTGTCGAATTCGGCCGAGAATCATGATTCGAGTCGCAAATCGTACTCGATACTCGGCCTAATCTACCCTCGAACAGTGGCGGACACTCCATAAATGCAAATAAGCAGTGCCTACTCTGTGCCTGGAAAATTGCCGAAATATTAAAAGATTCTCACTTATTCGCCCCTTTTCCTCTACAGATTTGAAACTATAGGCATCATTAACAGCACTCAATTTAACAAAAATGTAAATTATTTACTGTTTTTGCGATTAGTATCATCATCACTTTGCATAACATACTCTTATGCGTAGGATCTCTGTGCACACCACTGCCCTCGATTTCTTTATGGTAAATAAATATCACAATATTGACCCATCACACAGAAATCGAGTTTTATTACAATGATAAACATTTGAAGGCTATATAGTTGACATAGCAGATAGCACGTCCAGTTGACGATTGTGCAAGTCAACCATCAACACAACGATCGTTTTACTGTAACTATCTACGTGTGCTTGTGTTTTAAGCAGGGGTTCGTGGTATTGAACCTCATAGGGAGATAGTTTAGTCACTTTATGCGTTTTATTTTTCAATTTTGCTAAATGGACGTTTACCAAAATAGGAATGGAGTCTCATTTAAAGTGAAGTGAACATCTAAAGTGTGTCATTCGGCCAGTTTTTGTATGAAAATCATAAAATATTAAGACATTTGGAGCGCATCTATCAACAGAACCATAGATAGAAAAAAAAACAAAATTAAATCATAGACTGCAGCTGTAATTTCGGGGACACATATTATTTCATGTATTGATGACAGTTCGCATTTTTATACGTTCATGTTTTGCTAAGACATTGCAGGCTGAATCGCCTGATTGTCCAAAAAGAAAACTGATTCCTTGCTTTCGGAGGGCACGTCAAGCCGTCGGTCCCGGTTACAATCTTAGGATGGTAGCCGTTTGGGCCCGCGTCGTGGGTTACAGCCCAATCTCCCCATAGCTAAGCCTTCCCACACAGTGTGGGAAGGCTTGTGCCCTACAGAAGGCCGTTATAGGCTGATGATGTGACGTAGTATGTTCGGAGCTCGACTCGATCAGCATTTCTGTGCTTCTAATCAAGCGATAAAAAATATTTATTGTTTTATTATGTTAAATCATATTATCACCACTATATATCTCAAGAGTTTATAATAGCGACGTCACAAAACGTGACAGGGTTCGTCATTAATAATTTGAATATTTTACTAATTAAATAATAAAGATCAATAGCACTATTAAAACACATGATAACATAAAAACCTGGTCAAGTGCGAGTCGCAGCAGCAAGTTACATAAAATAAAATATTTTTATTTATTTGGGCACCTACTCCAGCTTTATTACGATAAAATTGTGGTTCACCGTTTATGACGTATAAAAAACTACGGACTAGATATCGTTCAAACTCAATATGTAGTTGTTCGGTTCGTGGTAATATACATCATATATTATTTTTAGTAAGTAAGAGGGAGGCACACTTTGTCCACTTTGGAAAAAAAAATATGCGTTTCAGTTCAATGTATGAGGTACCCCAAAATATAGATATGGTGTGACACATGACGGACAGACAGAGAGGCATGACGATTCTATAAGTTATTTTGGTATTGGATTTTCCAATCTCTTAAATAATGGCATCTCTTAAATAATGTAGGCGATCCAATTAAACCAACAAAGGTACCTTTGTTGCTCATAATGTTAAAATTAAAACAGGAAAACGTTGACGTCATTAATCTCTTGGGCCTCGGCTTGCGCTCGATAAACAGTCTATTAACATACATTCCGTGAAATAAACAAACCAATTATCTTACAAACAGTCACTTTTATATTCCTTTTTACACACATTTATTTCTAGCATCTGCTTAAAAATCATGGACACCTGCATCAAAATAAAGACAAAAGAATGTATAAAGCTACATTTGGCTATTTCTTTTTTTTACTATTTATTTTGTTACGACAATGTAATTAAGACTCCTGCGCCTGCTTTATGAACCTGTTGTTATTGTACTTCAGAGCCATTGAGGCTATAAATTTATTATCTGTGTGTTTAAAGTGTCTAACAAAAAATAAAAACCACACGAACACCCTGTAAAGGGTACTTTACACTACTGTTTATTAACTCCAGTAACTATATTGTAAGACTAACACAGTGTTAATATTTATTAATCTATAAGTATACTGACGCGTGTCATTCATTTCCTGCAGTCGTGAATTTAAGGCTAGCAAATATTAAACATCATACAAAAACCTTGTCAAGGCTACTTTACACTACTTTTATCATTAATAACTCCAGCAATGTGCTGTAAGACTAGTGTTAATATTGATCAATCTACAACAAAACTTACGCGTGTCTCTTAATCTCGTGCACGGTGGGTCTGAGGCAAGGATCTCGCTGCAGCATCCGAGCGAGTAACGCTCCAAGTGAAGGGCCCAAAGACGGTGGCGGCGGCGCCGGCGCCCCCCGCCCTATCGCCTCCAACAGCCGGTACACGTTGTCCCCTTCAAACGGGTACCGGCCCGTCGTCATGTTGTATCTACGGACAAGGAAATGCATTTGCTGTAGCCATAGTATGTAACATAAAAAAATATGTATCTTTATATGGTCCTCAAATTGTTATATCAAATCGATTTAAGTATTCAAATTAGGCTTAAAATAAGCACTTGTAAAGGTCAGAAAGAAAATATTAAAATAACGAAAGTACATATAATAAATTTAATAATACATACAAGGAGCTTTTTTTGAAGTTTATCTTAGACTGGTAATATAATATGTTCCGTTTGATCAATAAAAAGAACATAATATTTTATGGCACATTTGAAGCCATGAACTTATAATTTAAAATACACTGAACAGCAAATAAACCAGGCCACCTGATACTTTTGAACTCTATACCAATTTTCTCAAAAAATATAAAACTAACAACTATCTGAGTCATGCCTATAGAAAATGCGTTTCGTGACGATTAAAATGACTTATTATTACATTAATAAAATAAAAGACTATCATTAAAGGCATAACAGATGTACTTTTAAAATCTGTATAAACAATGACTAACATAAACAAAGAATTTACTATGAATATTTTTTTCTATTCATACATTTAAATACACAATTGAATGAACACAAATGACAATAAAATAGGTCCTACTGCCAACAACATATAAATGACATCAATTAACTATTACTACCAGACAAAGCCTTTTCCATTATAAAAAAGATGGAAGTTTAAGGATCAAGTATTTTGTAATAGACTGCATCATTTGACAAACAAGCCAAACTCAAGTTGCCTAGATGCATTTTCTACAATAAATAAATTAACCTGTGATATAACATGCTTTTGACAAGTAAGTCATATGTCAGGGTATGGTCTTCATCTTCCACAACTAATAACAGATCTAAATCCAGCAGGGAACTACATACTTATTTTAATAAAATCATTTATAGAACTTGTTTTAAACAAATATTTCATTCAGTAAAATAGTTCTATTAAAATGAATGAGACCTGACCCCTGAACAATGCATTATCACGATCTTGAAATGTTACTTCTGCTTTATTGTTGTAAATTGAAGAATTACTATCTTGGCAAATGCCTCTTATCACAATAACATGAATTATGTATTGAGGTCTTGAAGAATGGTTTTCACTTACAATGTAACACCGCTACTCCATATATCTACTTTGATGCCTGAGAATTGTTCAGCACCATTAGCAATCTCTGGAGGTTGAAAGGCAGGTGACCCTTGCCCTGTATAACATGTGTCCTCTGGTGAAAACATGTCTAAAGCCTGTGAATAAAAAATGATTCTAAAAAAAACTTTTTTAAAGCATATATTTATATGGCACAAAAATATGCTCCATAAAGTTTATCAAATTTGATATTTGATAATAAATTTGAGCAATCGATTCCTTAAAGTCAGATTAGGTTTCAAACTTAAGTATGAAAGCTAGTTGTTATTTTTCAAAATTATATGTTATACTACAAAATTTATAAATATCATATATATGTCGCAGCTATTTGGTTAAATTATCCTTCCTATTGGATGTCTAGGCTGTTCGTTAAACGCTGGCATCCAACTGTATGTCTAGGATGATAGCTGCTTGAACTAAAAACACTCAACATTTAACAACTTAGTGTATTGAAAATTAGCCCTATCGAAGTGACTGAACAAGGCTCAGCCAAGTGATTAAAATTAAGTTCTGCTTTCCCTACTGCAGCGCTAGTATTCATCAAAATAAATATAGCGCCAGCAGCGTTAATAGTGAATTTTATGGTTTGTTACCTCTTGGTTTTGTGCAATTATTAGTAAAATTAAATTATATGTAAAAATTATGACAATAATTTTACTAAAAATGGAAATGCCAAATAAAAGTAACTAAATGACTGCACACCATGCAGCCATCTAGGCAAATCTAGTGGTCAACAACATCAATGCTGGCATTTAACGAATGGCCTAGGCATCCAATAGGTCCAATCTAGTAATCCAATTATATGGCTAATTTAACCAGATGGCTGCAGCATACATATGATTTATTTTACCTCTGCAACTCCAAAATCTGTAATTTTAAGTGTTTGATCCAGTGTTAATAGTAAATTTCCTGGTTTTATATCTTTATGGACCACACCTTGCCCATGCAAGTACTCTAGGCCATCCAGCAGCTGTGAGAAGTAATCATGGGCTTGCCTTTGTGGAAACTTTTTACCTGGACTGGACTCCAACATGTCCTGAAAAGATTACAAATTGTTTAATGAACATTTTCTAGTCACTGGTATACCACTTTGTTCTGTAGTTTTCCTTCAATGGCAATGTACCAGAATTGATGTCTATAAAAAGTATGATCGTAAAATAGTGTATGTTGGCCAGATTCTAACCCATGTAACATTCATGTGAGCCAATGTAAATGTGATTTGAGTTTATATCTGTTATTGCTTATCATTTGTATCTTCTAAGCATGCATATCAGTCACAAATAAATATATTACTTCTAATTACAAATACCAAACTAAGGTTCAGAAGATTAAGGATCAGTTTACTTATTTGATTAAATATAAATTACATACCTGCAATACACCAACACAAAACTCCATAACAAGATACATTTTTTGTTTCTCATCATTATACATTACATCGACTAGTTCTATCACATTTCTATGTCTAAGTATTCGCAACAATTGAATTTCTCTCTGTACATTTTGTTCACCATTTGGTATTCTTCGTAGCTTTCTCTTCTTAAGTATTTTAACAGCCCGCCTACACAGTGATTCAGAATCCAACATCTCTTTTACCTTACCATATGATCCTTCACCTAGCACATCGCCCATTACGTATTTTCCTACCATTTTGCATTTTTTCTTCTTACTTCTGTATATTATATCTGCGCTATCAACTCTATGAAAAAATAGGTTAGTTTGGTCTAAAGTTACTAGATCTAAATCTTCAATTTGGTCATCGTCGAGCCATGTTACAGAATTTGGCTCAGGACTTCCTTCGATCAAGAAGTTGTCCTCACTCTCTTGCGGTGCAATGATGTTTGAAACTTCAAATTCCACATTTTCAGCATCTGGAAGACTTTCACTACTACTGATTTTCCTACACATTCTTGGATCCATTATCTATCAAAACAATACATTTGAAAAACTATGAGATTAATGTGTTTTGCAGGGCCTTTTGTCATTGAAATTAATCGTTTCTGGTAAGAGAACTTGCAAATATATTTAAAACATTTCTCAAAAATTATAACATCACGTTGGATTAAATGCAATATAAAATTAACTTTTTATTTTTATTGAAGGTAAATAATCCAGGGATCGCGCAACCAACCACAAGACACAATACCATGAACAAACTAATTTTGTTTTTTTAGTTATGTCATTGATAAATGACATTTCATAGACAATATATATATTTCTTTAAACAATGCAATCTAAGACGCTCCCCTACGGGACCTACATTTTGTTTATTTAGTTTTATTTTCGACTGAGAACATGTCCAAAACTTTGAAGAGGTGAAAATAAAACTGAATTAAGAAAACCCACGGAACCGTCTTATCGTACCATACCAATGACGAGACGCCAACATAACAGCATTCGCTAACAAGTAATAACATGGATGTATAAAAATTGGCCAAGCGCAAGTCGGACTCGCCCGTGGAGGGTTCCGCGGTAGCAAGTAATATAAAATACATTTTTTTACTACTTAAGCACCTACTAAAACTTTAATATGAAAAAATATTGGTTCATCGTTAATGACGAACAAAAAAACTACATTATGTAGTTTAAGGGTTCATAAGTCGGACTTCTAAGGTTTAGGTAAGAGAAAGCAATGTTATTGAATAATATTTTATTAAGGCAAAATTACCCAGACGTAAAATAAAATTTACACACATTGTAGGTATATAGTAGAAGGTATTTACAAATATCTCATTATTTGGGTTCTATAAAAAGGTATATAATACGTAATGTTATTCTCCTATTGTTAGATTTATAACTCTTATCTAGGTAATTTTAACAGAAGGGAAATAAATATACATATGTAGGTGTATCAATATTTACAAAAGATTTAAATAGATTAGCAAAATCCATAATGCTAAAGTTTCGGTTATCATTAGAATCATTTGAAATAGTTAATTTTCAATTGCTGTAATAAGTAGTTTTTAAATTTAACTTTGTTCTTAATACTCAATTATTTAGTTTAATGGGAAGAACTATTGCTTGTACTTCTGATTCATCTCTTTCTTTAATAAAGCTAGGCGTGTTAAACAAGCGTCCCTCCAAGCGCGTCGCTCCTGTAGCCTGTCGAGTGGCACCATGGCATTGAGTTGTTGGCAAATGGCGTCCGCACTTTTGCTTTGAGTCATTCGTGGGTTCGGACCAAACGTGTTGGACACATTGTAAATCGTGTCACCATACCTGAAAACAACAATCTGATTAATAACATCCTCCCAGTTGACTATAAAGCATTATCATAGATCGTTCGAACTACGTTCCTTCCTTTGTATCTATTCCGCATTCTGTAATAATCGCTATAGATGCCTATTTGTTAATATGTTGTAAGTATTTATGTTGTTGTTATAACTGTTTCACATTATAGCTGCATCGGAGATACCTAATATCATCTGAAACTCATGAATTCGATTTTAAGAATCCTATCTACACTTCTGATCACATTGGCTTAACTAAGATCCTTCATCCCAGTTTTCTAGGTTAGTATTACTACAGGTACTTGCCTATCGATATAGTTGAGTCAAGTATCTACAGCAGGGTAATTAGATCTCGAAACAACAACAACAACAAACCCTAAATAAATACTGCAATTATGAACGTAATCCGTAAAAGAGGTCTAGGTCTAAATCTTACACAACATAGTCTCTACCATGACGACACATCTGGTTTAATGGTTGAGACGTTTGCTACTACACCAAGGGCTTCCAACTAGTACAAACATTTATTTTGTGTGCCTGTTGGTATAGATCTGGATGTTTTCTATGTTTAATAACAAAAGTACATAAGTATGTTTATTCGTTGATTAGTAATATAACAGGCTAATGCTTAGTTTAGGGCTAGATGGCGCTTTATGAATGTCAGTGGATATTTATAAAATACATCTTTATATTTTCACCTTTCAATGTAGCTTTTCATTCCTTCAGCATTCAAGTGGGCGGTCTCCAACGAACCAAGGAAAGCATATCGCATACCAAGACCTTCGGAGATGACTTTGTCAATGTCTTTCACGTCAACAATACCGTCGTCCACTAATCGCCATACTTCATTCAAAATCGCATATCTGTAGAAAAATGGTATAAAAGCTTTAAATATTGTGTGCGTCACGATACTAAATTACAAGTTAATAATTATTATATTGTATATGTACGAGTACATATACAATTAACTCATATTATGTAGGTAATCTTACTGTATACGGTTAAGCACGAATCCGTCTATTTGTCTTGACAATGAAACAGGTTCCTGACCAATCTCTTCCATGATCTCCCTAGTCTTCTTGGCGACTTCCGGATTGGTCCATGGAGCTGGTACAACTTCCACCAGAGGAACGTAGTACGGTGGGTTAACTGGGTGAGATACGATCACCTGAAAATAGTTAATAATTACTAAGTAACGTCATTTATTCTCTGCCAAGAATAAATTCGATGTAGCGAAATGTAACTTTCCAAAGTTTCCACATTTGATTCTGCCGGAAACAGCAAAAAGTCCCGATGCGGTTCCAAAATGGGGAGAACTAGGCTGGCTTGGCTAGGAAGTTAACTGGGTTGTGTGTGAAGTCGTCCAATCCGCACTGGGCCCGCGTGGACAACTAAGGCCTAATCACCCTATACGGGTTAGTTAATGAGCTGATGATGATGATAGGAAGTAAGAAGATATATGTATTCACAGGCTTCCTCTTTTACTTTAAACATTAATTTGCTATCAAAACATTTTATTGAAAAACCCTCGCAGCTATTTTCCTTTTACCTTAACTGATACCCACCAATGGAAACAAGTTAATCGAACTGATTTTGTTATGTATATACCTGTGCTTTATGTTTTAGTCCCTCGGAAAATAATGAAGGCAATGTTGTGCTGGTGGAGCTTGACAGAATGGTTCTGTCGTCGACAACTTTATCTAAATCGGCGAAAACTTTCTTCTTTAGTTCCAAGCTCTCGGGGACGCACTCCTGAACGAAAATGGCGCCTTTGACGGCACTTGCTAAATCTGTAGAACCTGTTAAACAAAAAGCAGAATTTTAATATGGGGAAATAATACGAGTTTACTGTATGTAATCTTTGAATATATAAATATATTTTTTAGGAAATGGTACCTATCGGGACTAAAAAGTGAACTATTAGCAGTCAACATTTATCAGCTTCCGGCTTCCTTCTTCTAGAACTGAAATCGTAAAAATCTAATAACTATATCTACCTACACTAGTTCCTCTACTGCACTTTTATGTAGATTGCTTCCCTTATCTACTAAGAACCTACTTGTGTTTAATGCATACAACAAGTGCATTATCGTTTATAATGCAATCTATACTTTTGATAAGTTATCTAATTGCTATCTTAGAACAAAACAGAATTGACAATTGATATCATGAATCTCTTGTTTATTGTTAATTTTCCTTTATTAAACTTCCTATTCCTAAGTTAACTATTATGAAATACAGGTAGATGGTATATTTATGCAATAAGAACCTATTCAATGCAATAAGAACTTAATCTCTCCGTTGCTATGCTGTCCGGGAAGGCCTTTTTTATTCTGATACACATTTACATATAGTAGCCTAATCATAGGTCAAAATAACCTACACATATACTATCGTGAACAAATACATTAGTGAGTCTCAATACGTAGTTTCTTAAATTATGTCATATGATTAAATAAGGAAATGGAAAATAATAGTAATATTCATTAAATTAACTACAAAATGAAGATTTTTATGTAACGATAAATATTTTTCTACACAATGAGGATTTCCGGTTTTATTTTAAGCATGCTTATAAATTTTGATTGAAAATATCAAATCATACTTTTTGCTTTACTAGTATAGCAAAAACAAGTATGATTTGTATGTACATACTTGTTTTTGCTATACTACTATAGCAAAAATAAGTATGATTTGATATTATGAAATTTAAGCAATTTTAATAAAATTGTTGATATATTATTTTCACTTTATAACTCCTCCTAACTCATGTCAATATTGTCGTAAGTACTACGTTCGGCATACTTATAATAAACTAGCTATGCCCTGCGATGTTGGAGTTATTTAACCCTATCTATGTGAATACCATAAATAGGTGACCAAACACTGGAACCGTATGAATAAATGCTCCTCACCAAAGACCCATAAAGGAGTATAATAGAATACGGCTTTCGAATTGGCGTAAAATAAATGCAAGCATTCTATTATTTTGTAAATGGAATCACAATTAGTTTTTAAATGCCATGGTAGAATCAAACGAAACCCCCAGATCACGGACGACAGCAACCCTTTCCAAAAACTCGCTTATTTTATAATTCAATAGGACAGTTTGTGTTTTGAGATTAGACTATTCAGAATTGAGCAGATTAACTTTGATATCGTACTTACCTTTAATGCACTGGAACTGCTCATCAGCGTTAAGCTTGCCCCGGAGAAGACCATCCTTCTCCAAGGTCTTGAGCTGAAGCTTTATGTCGTCGAGCGCGTCGCTGACTTGCTTGGCTACGATGTCGTATATTGTCACCTGGTAACCGACCGAAGCGAAGAGCATGGCCCATGATCTTCCAATCAGCCCGCTAGAAATGACAAAAGAAGATATTCAATAATTTTTCATAATTGTTTAAACATATAAGTAAGCAATCAATAATGCACAGTGATTCTGAGGAACCATCATACATAACACGAGAGCATAACTGTAGGCAACGTCAGAGGAAATACCGATATCTCTAAATCTCTTGGACTTTTTCAATCTAAATAGGATATATTCCTTTGTGATACCAAAACCAATACTGATAATTTTTATTATTTGCCGTCATTAATATTATATTCCTAACGATAATACTTAAAACCAATACTTACCAAAACAAGGTAAAGTATGGGGTACAGTCAGTAATAAAAAATACTTTTTATGTTTCAAGTAGTGTTTATGAGTATTTAATCAAATCAAATAAAGTCCAGTAGGAAACGGTTCATACATAAATAACTTGACATGTAGGCGATATACGCTGAAATCCAATATGGGCGGAATTTCTTAATAGAGAAAATCCACAGAGAGCCATTGCTCAACGAGCTACTCGCTGTTATATCACAGTGTCTCGAGCAGTTGGTTGTTACTCGGCAGCAACTCCACCTTGTGAATCGGAAGCTCAGGTACTCGCCAAATCCGGCGTCAAGCACAGGATATATGTTTCAGCAGTGGAAAAACGAACTCTCTGTGTCTACCGAAGGCCACAGGACCTTTGCTGCCATTGTTCCAGTAATGGACCAATGGTTAAATAGAAAAAAGGGTTTTGTGACTTTTAGACTGGCTCAGGTCCTTACAAACCATGGGTGTTTTGGAAAAGCCTTCATCGCATAGGGCGAAAAGAAAGCCCGTCGTGTCATGAGCGTGTGGCGCGGCGGAGGACACGGCGTATCATACACTTGCAGTATGCCCATCTTGGTCTCCGCAGCGGCACAGTCTTACGTCGCAGTTGGGTAGGGACTTATCGCTCACAAATGTAGTTGAGGCCATGGTGAGCATAAAGAGGTCATGGGAGGCTTTTGCAGATTTTTGTGAGATCGTAATCTTACATAAAGAAGCACTGAAAGACAGCGAGCGGATAACCCATTCGACGCCTCCGCATTGGAGGAGTAAAAGAAGAATACAATACGCCATTCAACACAATAATGGCACAAGGCAGCCGGTCAGTGTCTGACGGGAAGTGTCATCACTCCACATTGTTCCCGTTGCCACCCCACCAACACCCGGGGAGGCCCCTTGCGGGGCTTGGCTAACAGGCTTACGGACAAGAATGTGGTCGCAACTCTCGACAACCCGCATTCCTGTCAATGTTGTTAAGGAAAGCGCTGGGTTTAGTGGGTATGGGGCTCTGCCTTACAGGGTCCGAGTCCCACACATCCCCACTGCAAAATTACAATGGGGAGTCAATAAAAAGATTCCCAACGAAAAAAAAGGATTGTAATAAATAACCGACTTACATTTTCGGGTTGTTAGAGGTGAGGTTGGTAAGATAAGATAAGATAAAAATTCTTTATTGCACAAAAAAAAAACATACAACACAAAAAGAAACAACAAAAAACGAGTACAATGTAGGCGGCCTTTTGCTAAGGTACAATTTCTTCCACGCAACCTTTGGGTGAAAGAAATTTGATTTTAGGTAAGCAGGCTAGTGCAAGAACTTAATCTAAATGCAAAGTTATAATATAATAGTTTATAAACTAACTACATATTACTACATAAATAATTATAAAATAAACTAATTCATTATGAATTCAACAAAGTTCGTAAATATGCCAACCTGACCAACACAGTTTTATTTGAACCTTTTGCTGTGGAAACGTTTGGACCGTGGGGACCATGTGCCCATCGTGTATATCGGGATTTAGTAAAACGTGTAGCCGAGTATACAGGTGACAGGCGAGTAGGTGCCTTTCTTGGTCAACGTTTAAGTTTGGCTATACAACGCGGGAATTTTGCCAGCCTTATGGGTACCATGTCACAGACTAGGGACAGTGATTTGGGACTCCTTTTTTACGTTTTGTAGGTTCCTTAGTTTTTATTATTTGAATTAATTTATTTTCTTTAGTTGATAAATAATAGTTTTGTTTATATTTAAAAAAGTCATTAACTTTTTAAAATAAAATAAGTTTCAAATTAGAATTCTATTCATTATGTACAAAAAAATAAATAAATACATAAACTAATGTAAGATAGGATACCTCATACAAACTACAATCAGAATTACACGAAGAAAAGACAGCGACAGCATACTGCATAGAAATAAGGGTGAAAGAAAACTAAGATCCCAAGTATTTATTGCAAGTAAAGTTTTTTAATCGGCTCTTAAAATCTCAAGAGTCAGCACACGACGAATGTCCTCGGACAAGGCATTCCACAGCTTGATCGCTCGCACAGTGAAAGAGTGAAGTAAGGCACGAAAGATGACATCTGGGACCATACATCGATTATTATGAAATTGCTATAATGAAAAATATTTTAAAACTGTACCCGATATTCCGGGAAATAAGCATTTTAATGTTACCTTCCTATACTTAATATAGGTACCTACTTCAGGATTTCATATTATTTTCAAAGCAATGCATGCCTTATAAAAAATATTTCCAATTTATCTTTCGCTTTTGTTAAAATAAACATTCTTTATCACGACATGTAAATTAACCTCTATTGACTTCACGATATTGTTATCTCAAAGATGGTTTCTTAACCATCAAAATAGTAAACAGATAGATATCGCATTTGCACCGATAGTTCTATTCAAATTATTTTTGTTCAGACCCATCTAAAGTTCCGATATTATGACTGAACATTTTTCAAAAGAATCAAAACAATATTTAAAACATAAATATATTATGTTTTTTGATATTAAATAATAAATAACTATCCAATGACGTTTGCACATGAACAGCGCACTCTAGCCCGATATTAAGCGAGAAGCTTGTAGTTACGGTACTCAACAACTATAAACTTATTTTTTTGTAAATACATACGTATTATACATAAAAACACCCACACCATTACAAAGGAACATGTTCATGCACACAAATGTTTGTGATACCCGTGGATCGAACCCGGAACCCTAGTGTGTTTTGTGTAGTAGCAGACGTCTTGACCATTACACCACATGGGTCGTCTAATTTTTGTGTTAATATTGTTTGTTGGTTTTATTTATGGGACAAACACTTAATATGTAGGTACATACAATTTTATTAAGAAACTTAAACAATATAAAAACACTATAATACGAACGTAGTTGGTGGTAGACTAGATACTGAGCAACACTGAGTCGTCTAGTACCACCGCAGTGCCGGATATCGTGAAATAAAAGTGCTATGCACTTTTGTGTTTCGGGATGAGGGCACTGTAGCTACTGAAATTACCAGGTAAAAAAACCAAACATCTGTTACCTCGGCGACGGGCGCAGTGCGGCATTGATGGAGAATAATAACTGTTTATCAGTTGTTGGTCTCCTTCAATGCCGCTCTGACATTTTTAGGCATATCACTTACCATCAGCTTAGTGTCCTGACCGTCCTGTTCACTTCGTAAAATTAAAACTTAAAACCTTAAAAAATAATATGCTTACTAAACAATATAATCAAAAGAACTCCCTTTAGGTACTGTTTTATTATTTGAAAAGTAAAATTGTATTTTCTCTTAAATATTTAAGTAAATTGTACTTTTACTTATAACTTATTAGGGGTCGCTGATTGAATAAACGAAGGGATAGGAGACTACTAATTATAAATAATATAACCGTGCCTTTCCACTTCAATAATTAAGTAGCGGGAAAGACAATAAAAAATCTATTGTTATAGTAAGCAGCCTAGCGAATATTTACCCAGCAGTTAAAGTAATTTAAAGGAAAAGCGTATTGAAGTTTTATTATATGTACCAAATTAATAAATATTGAACTATATATTTACGATAAAACTATACATTTTTGTTACCATTTATACACCCGAGTAATTTCCTACTACTCATGTGGTTACTAAGAAACTTACATCAAATTGATCTCAGGTTTAAGTTACATGCAAATAGAAATATAACTTTAATATGTTACATATATATGAATTTTTAAACGTCAGTCAGTGTAATAATATTAATCACTTAAAAAACAATAGTTCATTTATACAGATGCAGTTTCAAAATAAAATAAAAAAACAATTCACTTTTTGTTTTGCGCATAGTGCCTTGACCCAACTACAAACAAATGAAAGGTAATAAAAATACCTATTTAACCTTCATGATAACATTCATACAAAGGTGTTCATTATTTATTTTATTATCTGTGCTTACCTGCCGACGATGCCAACTTTTTCGCTCTTAAAATTTGGTGCCATTTGATACGATTATGATGCTGGTACCCGTAGTGCTCGATTCACAGTTCACTATAAAGTGACACCGGCACAAACCATTCACAGTATATAATCAACACAAGACTGGTTATCGCATCGTACTCAATAATATAAAATGAAACTGCGTTGGAATTTGTAACCTATAATGAAATTAATATGGTTGTTTATGACTTAAAGCCAACTAAATGAGGTATTTACAGTTGGTACAATTCTGAATGTTAACAAGTGTCCTGCGATGTCACATAAAGCTCCTTTAAAAATTAGTTATTTGAGTTCACTAAACAATATTGATTGCAATCTGGAGGAGGTAAGTCAATCAAAGAAAGGAGTAGGTATAGGTAATTTGTAAACATTTATTTTTTATCTGTTAATATAAAATAGCATGCATCATGGGGCAGGTGTTTTTAGGTGTCAGTAGTATTTAATGGGTCATGTGACTATAGGTCCTATGAAAATAACAGTTAATGAAAATAATCTTTCTTTCTGTTCTTTTTTTCAATTCATTGCTTTAAGATCAACTTTAAATTTAAATAAGACAAAGATATGAAAATTGTGTAATCAAACGTACCTACGTAGGTAAGAAGTTAGCTAAAAACCTGTGATCTGTGTTTCAGTATCATTTGTTTTTTAGGTAACAGTAGTATTAGTAATGATTAAAGATCCTATGAATACAATATAACAGCAATGGAAAATGATTGGGGTCTGATGGTGATTCTCCAAAACTTTGTTAGCTCGCTTGAGAATATAAACAGTGACGTGAAAATAATTGATTACTACTAACTTTTAACAGTCCGTGGCAGTTCACAGCTGAACTTAGTGCCTCTAATAGACAAGAGTTTTGCCATAATCTTCAAGCTTCATCATCATCAGTTCATTACACCTCTCCACCGAGGGGCACGAGCTTGCCCGTAAAGAGTGTATAGGCCTAAGTGTGCGGATTGGCAGACTTTACGCACAAATTTTGAATCTCTTCGCAGGCGTGCGCAGGTTTTCTTATGATGCTTTGATGCTTTCGTTTGCCTTAAGAGCGTCGGATAACGTACGTATGATTTCGAAAATTCACGTCACGACAAGTGAAGATTTTTCAAGTTTGGCACGTGCCAACTGCTGCTGAACCCACTTATAAAAGACTCTCACATTCACACACTCAGATCACTCACAAACTCATGTGTAATAAGAGTGCGCATCGTCTCGATTGGGTACCACTACATTCAACCACAGTTTTTCTACCGGTGAAATTTTTTTTACACTTTCAACCGGCAACATGAAAACTGAGGTGAAATGTATGGAAAGGGCAGTCAGCCTAGAGAGTGGACTACCTCCACAATTTTGAAATTTTATTCGCCCTTTATGGAGCTACAGGGTTGATTTTCCAATGCTACTACTTAAAATTAACAATTTTGTAACCAGTATGTAGATAATATTATATACAAAAATGGTCGTCAACAAATGAACATCTGCAACATCATTCTAATTCCGTGCAGGAAAGTAGGTAATACCTATATGTACTAGGAAGATCGTCAAAGTCGGTGGTCTCCTGAACTTTTATTTATTGTTCCATTCACTTATTACAGCTATGATTAAAACAAAATATAGTAAGGTATGAATAGTTTTATTATAATAAATACCGTTTTTTTGCTTTTTTGATAGCGTAGCGAGTGTTCCACTTATTAACAACTAATACTTGTAACTTTTAATATTTCAAAATGAAGACGTTGTAGATCATAATTTAAGATCAAACTTACCAGTGTCACAGAAAATATTTGAAATCAACTACTACACAAATCAAAAGGCAATAAATATAATAACATGAAATCAGTCTTAAGATTGTTGAATGTTTTTAAAACATTAAAGTAGTTTTGGCTCAATGAATGAAAAATGAATGAAAACTATTGTTTCGAAAAGTACCAGGAAACAATCAATGTCTAAGAGGTTGTAGAGAGGTTACATTTAAAAAAATAAGACGTTCCCCAAATACGAATTTGGGGTAAACTGAGAATATACCTCAAATTCACATTTGCTTCATTTAGATTTTTAAAGGCAGAGATGATAGTAACTGGATTAGGCATGTTACGGAGTAGTGTAAAAGCATTGTGTTGAATGAATCAACCAATACGACTAATAGAGCACGACTGCTAGTACCCAAAGGTACAGGTATTGATTCGCAATAAATCCATTACCACCATTATTAGCTCATTATACGCCTTCTTACCTTACTTAGTCAACTGATTCAACAGTAAACTGCAAACAGGGCGGTCCGTGCGCTCACATTAAAGACAATAAGTAGTATTTTTTTCCATCAACTTGCGCCCATCACCTGAGACGACAGATGTTAAGTCTCTTACACCTGGTAATTTTACTAGCTACACTGCCCTCATCCCGAAAAACATAAGTGCAAGTTACACTCCTATTTCACGGGACGATATCAGGTGCTCCTACACATACGACTCAGTTCCGAGTCTACCACCCAGTTTTAGCAAAAAAAGAATTAGTAAAATGTTGGAAATGAATGTGAAGGTAATTCGCTAGGCTAAATTGGAAGTCCCCTCTTTCCATATAGTGGTCTTCACGGGCGATAGAAGACTTTATCACCAGTACACAGATCATGAACTTGATTACAAACATATTCAAACGATTAAGTACGTTCAATTGCTTATTCTGCCTTGTTAATAATTAGTAAGTTCAACCTTTGACTTTGGTAGTTATAATAAATTATATAGTTGATAAAACGTGGACAATGAAACGCCAAAATTATGTATTTGTGTTCAAACGAACACACTTTATATTTCTCAATACGTAACATCATTGTATAAATATTACACGTTCCTACATAATAGACAGATAAGTACAATATTTATCAATTCATATGTACCTAAAATGTGTATAGTTAAGTTAATAAAATCATCACGTGTAAACTCCTTTAACATTATTGCTAGCACTATGAAATAAAAACTAAATCAATAATACTTATTTCTAATCTAACTTATAGTTTACATTACATTCATTGACTTTACTAAGTGTACAATTGTTGGAAATTAAATATAAGGAAGAAACTTACAATTTCTATCAAAAATACTCGTAAAGGTAATTTACTGTTCGAGTTTTATAAAATTATTGGTTGAGATATGATTAGGAAATTATGATTTATAAATATGTCGTTATGTAAACGGTACACATATGTAACAATAACATATGTGTCGATTATTGTTAATTTTGGAATCACTTATTAACCAACTTAAGATTTTAAGTTCGTTTTTATTATTTGTACCAGAAACTTACAAAACATTACACGATAAATTCACACAAAAATACTTGGAACAAACATTCGGAAAGGGTTTCGCAACTTTAGGCCTAATTAAGTAATTACTATAGGGTATAATTTATTGGCATGCAGTTCCGGCGATGGCATCTGTGGAGCTTATACTGAATATCCTATAATTGACCTCGTTGGGGTCCAGTGACTTGTATAAGAACTTTGGCATTTTGTCACTTAAGATCCATAAATTACTTTCGCTGTCGATCTGCAAGGTAACATAGGAATTATTTGAAAAAGGTTTACACTCGCATGCAATCAATAAATAAATTAATATACAAATTTATCAAATAGAGGTTTATCCAATTCTAAAGAAAACGTGAATGGTGATTGAGCCACCTACGAGTAGCTCATTAGCTACATTCTTGTTAAGAAAAAAGCGATTTACTGGGAAAAATCTTAGTTTATAAGCAATAAACTGTTTTTACCTTTAAATCATTGGGAAACTCATAGAGAGCTGGATCATTGATGATGAGCGGGTTGTTTTCTGGCGTGTATGGCTTATTCGAGTTCCAACAGCCGACGCCATCGCGGTTCACCTGTGAAGTTAAATCAATTACCGATATATAAATAATTAGCTTATGCCCGCGGGTTCGTTCGCTTTAAATTCGGGGTAACACAGTTCCCCTTTTCTGGTTACGAAAACAGAATATCATTTTTATAGTGCTGTATGATATTATACGTCTTTCCATCAATTTTTAGCTTTCTATCTTGAAAACTGCGGAGTCATGCAAAATTGTTTGATAGTGACAAATATTCTGCATTCCAAATTGAAATCAGAAAACCTGACTGCTAAAATATTCACTGAAAAGGGAAAATTAAAAATTGGAATAGGGGAAAATAAAAAAATGATTTTCGTTAAAGGTTTCTAACGGTATAAAGGAGATTATTTATACATATACGTTTTGGAAAAGGTGAGGGAAGTATTTTCTAGAGATTTTATTTGTATATAAAAACATATGGATATATTTACCTGCGTGTAAAATAATACACTAGTCTTCGGATCATAAACCCCGGCGGAGGACTGGGTGCGTTCACCTCGATCGCCCAACAACTGCAAGGCACAAGATTATAGCTGTAATTATGTAAATTATCCTAAATAAGAGTGTTCTATACATTTAACTAGCAATCGTACGTAGTGTAAAATGGAAAATTATACGTTTAGATTAAAGGTATTGCAAACGCACTTTCATTCTGTTAGTCTCACTTGAACTTTAGTTCAAGAACAGAAATTCGACCTTACGTTACCATAAATATATTTTATTCATGTGTCGTCCAAGAGGGACCAGTGCGGATTGGACGACTTCACGCACAACCTTTGAATCTCTTCGCAGGCGTGCTCAGGTTTCCTCACTATGTTTTCCCTCACCGTCCATGAAAGTGTGTAAAGAAAGGAAAAGCGGTGCCTTCTAACACAGGCATGTTTTTGCTTAAAAGGAGACACTGGCCTATACAAATGTATGTTTGTACACTTTTGGTGAAATAAACAATTTATTTATTTATTTACCGTAAAAGCGTCGAATAAACGTACATAAAATTTGGGAAATTCGAAAACACATTGGTACGTGGCGGGATTTGAACATGCACCCTAGATCGGAAGGCAACGGTCCACACCATGGCCACCCGACGCTCACCAATCAACAGCAATGGATGTATCAAAATAAAATTATATGTATCATAAATATTTATTAAAGATTAAATACCTACATATTTTTTGTTACATTGCTATACTCGTGTAATAAAGTTCAATAGTGACAATAAATTCGCATAACTTCACGAAATCCGTGTTAGCTATTCATAACGGTACGCATCGAACGCTCATTGCATGGATGGCGTTCTTTTGCAATAGCTCTGATGGTCATTGATGGAACGAATGTAGTTAGAATAAAAATTTGGAAACAAAAAGTTTTTACCAAGCAATGCTAAGGTTATACCACAATGAATAAATGATTTGTCGATAAAATTGTTAAGTCAAACGTAAATGCAATCATATGTGGGCCTGAAAATGAAGCGAAATGGTTCCAGTAAGTAAAGGATGGTACTGCAGTGTTTGCTTCGCGCTGGACTTGGTGGGGGCACTACCGTGCCCCCAACCATTTGTCAAAATTAAATAAAATTTCGCATCATGATCATCGAAACTTTAATATCTTAAGTACATGCATTAAATTTAATTTGAATCGACACATGCGAGTGCTGTGATTTCGGATCAAGGATAATATGAACACGTGAAGCGTCATAACCTTGACCATCTGGAGCCTCGATTTCTATTCATTCCGAATTTAAAGTAGTAAATACATTGCAAAACAGAATACATGCCTACTATATCCTCACTGTAATTGGTACTTTTACCTACCTAGCATCTTTTTGGAGTTGTTATTAACGATACTTATGCATGGCATTCCTTTGATTATAATAAGATAAAATATAAATATACGTTTCCAAGAAGATAAAAAACCATTCGACATATAAGTACCTTAAAATCATGGAAAGCCTCATCCTTGTCGATGTGGGTGTAATTTCTAAGTAGCTCGCTGGACACGCAGAACTCCTTGGTACTTGATAGCGCGTGGAAGAATACTGTTCGATATCTGCCGACCAAACAAATAATACAACTGTAGATGCTATATTTGCAAAAATTTAGAAATGTATACTTTTGACTATTGGGTTTCTTATATAAACCTGACAGAGGATATAAATTACGACATCGCTGACTTTGAGGGCTCTTAGAAAAAATATAATATACATACACTTAACAAACTATGTTTAGAATATCTTAGTAAGGAATATACATAATTCTATCATATATACACTGACGGTTCCAAAGACATATCTAAGGCTGGCGCTGCATTTTTTGATCCCCAACAAGATACCCAACAACTGTTCAAAATGGATTCTAAATTATCTATTATGTACATTGACTACTAGCCATTAGTGAAGCTAAAAATTACGCGATTTCTTTGAACAATAAAAAATATGTAATATTAACGGACTCTAAAAGTGCCCTTCAACATAGCTATGTGTACCTCGGTCATTCGAGGGACACCTATAGCTTATACTATTGTAAACCAACTTTTGCAGGCAAAACAAAAGTCTTTAGTTATTAAGTTGCAGTGGATCCCTTCACACGTAGGAATTGTAAAGCTGAAAAGACCTCCTTGGCAAAGGACGCATGTTGTAACGGCATGTCCGTTAATATTTATCCATATTTTACTGACCTCTTATACTTAGTTGGAAATTTTAGTTATAAATTGTGGAAAGAATATTTTGACTTAAGATCAAAAGAAAGGGCATCTGGTATAAAACAGTACAACCTGAACCTCTACGTATACCATGGTTTGATAGCAGTTCTTTAAAAAGACCTGATATTGTTACTGCCCTAAGGCTTCGATCCGGCCACATTCCAACGAGGAAGTTCACATTTCTAATGGACATATCAACATCTCCTTTATGTTAAGTATGTGGACAAATTGATGATGTATTCCATGTATTGTTGGAATGTGTCCGGACCGCACAGCTGAGGGAGCGAACAGTAACTTCAAAATTGCACGATTTAGCAATTGTAACAGTGCTCTAGCAGCCCCTTTGTCTCCAGCAGCCAGGACACTATACAAAATGTTATCCACTACAATGTGATTTGTAATGTAACTCAATTGTTTGTTATCTTATTCAGTTGTAGTCAAAACGGAGCGACATAGTTATAATTGACCAAGATCCCTAAATAAAGAGAAAAAAAAATCTGTAGATGCTAATTCATATACACTTAATATAAGAAAATAATATGAAAGCCGTTCATAAAATAGGAGACACCAAATATACGATTGCTAAAAATTCACCAGCCGGGTGAAACTGCAGCCTGCTCGTTAATATCGTAATAAAATTAGCTTTATTACATTTACATATAATTTAAAAACGTATATGTCAACTCGTCCTCAATATGCAACTCTACTTCTCCTACTCTAAATAAATAGGTATCTCTAACTTGATAATCAATATTCGAACTCACTGAGACCTCCGCTCAAACGAACGGTTTGTCCAATTTGGGGCCAATGTCATGCCGCCAACGAGTCTATAAACACAAGTCATCTCCTTTCACTACTTCTACCCCAGCTGATCTCGAACCACATGTTAATTAACATGCGGATCATAAACATGTACACGATACTGTTACATAATTCTAGATAAACGTTACATTAACTTAAACTTTTACAACTGTGAAACATCTACAAAAGTAATAAGTGCACAGTAAATTAAAATACGTTACTTTCCCCTGAGTACATTGCTCTTTTTATTTAAAGGTTTTCTTATATCTTCTCTAAACGGTTTCAAATATTGGCACAGTAACTTCTACGAGTACCTTATGTCAATACTTTAGAATAAATAGTGAGTCTAAGGATTCTCTTAGAAAAAAAATCTACTTGCAGGAACATATTAATGGCTAATGCAAAATTTACATCTAAAAAGTACATTGAATTAAAGTGTATCTGGTCTGTTTCTAGCAGTTGTTAAAATTTTGTGTATACGAGTATGAAAAAGCATCGAAGAAGACCCGCAACTGAAGTGTTATTTACGAAACCTTTCTGTATGTAAATATTGGGGTCAACAATTCACATAACACCGCAGGCATAATCGCCGTGGTATAAATGGTGTCGTTTTGTGAATACTTTAGCGATAGTTGTTATTTTATGGACCCAATAAATCAAACTGTTCGTGCATATCAAACGTGCCCTAGTCAATAATGCGTAGAGCGTTTGCTAAGGTCAGCTCCAATCACTCGAATCAATTCTTAATGAAAACAAACCGATGTAATTGTATAGAAATGTGCAGTACTTTAAAGCCAATAGTATTCTAGTGAAATATTAGCAAACAATGAAAGTGACCTTTCACGTCCATTAAGTTATTCACAAATTATCCATAGGTAGAGAAGGGTATTTTAATTATAGGTAAGTATTAGAAAGAAAGAAAGAAAATACACTTATTTGACCACAAAATTAACAACATTACAAGACTATAACATGTATTACGTTTTTGTTTTTTGTTTCATTTTGTTATATAATCATCATCATTATTTCAACCACATAATATCCACTGCTGAACAAGCCCCCCCAATAACCTTCACGCCACCCAGTCGGAAGCTATCTGCATCCAGCGGCCACCCGCAACCTTCCTTTGGTCATTTGACCTAAGGAAGGTTGATTTTAATTCTACTTGTTACATAATAGTTAGCTTCTATATGTACGACTGCAATGTACTTTATTACTTAAGACTTTACTTTGACTTACATTGTAAATTATACCATGGTGGTCACTTTTCATTTAACTGATACCTATCTTATGTAACTGAGGTGCATTCTATCAATCACGGCTTAGGCGACTTCTCACTCTTTTCAACCCACTGCTGGACATAGGTCTCCCATTATGCGATATTAATAAATCAAATTAAACCTATAATTATGGGTTAAAATCATCGATAAATGACGGTGGGACTTTCGACCGATGGGAGCGAGTTACAGGGAGAGCCCTAAGTTCAGGAGTATACATATTGCGGCTGAATTAACAATTTAAGGGTGCTGCCGAGGCAGTTATTTTATATTCAGTGTCTAATCTTTATTGTTGTAAATTGCTTACACACGCTTATTTGAAACAAGCTCATATTGTTTTCATAATGCCACGATAATGTCGTGAGATCCCAGTATAAAAAACGAGTTGTGATCGCACAGTGTGAATAAAATTCGAACATCTGACTCACCGAGAATATATTCAGATATTATGAAAGGCTGCAAAAGAAATGGCCTATCTTAAGGCATGTCAATAGCCTAACAGTAAGCCCAAAGTACACAGTAACATAGTTTTGAATAACAGCATTCAGTAATTTCATGCCCCTTACCCTGGACCATAAATACTCGTATACCAATAACTTAACTGTTATAGCAGGAACAATACTTAGGTACTTTAGTGGTCTCACTAAGGTTACTTTATTCTTGACAAGTCAAAACATCAATTTAATGCTCACCCATTTTCTCTTGGCTCGGAAAGAGCCATGCTGAACACGCCGTCAGTCCAGTGGAACTCAACCCCACCAACTTTGTAGGATCCAGCAAGAGGTTCGAAGTGGAAGTAATGGTGGGAGATGCGCCAGGAGTCGTCCTGCTTCAAGCTATACACCACCACGCCGTATCCGCCAAGGTCAGGTACGTATGCGAATGCATTATCACAAGTATCCTTGTCCACATCCACTACCTAAAGGCGCAAACAAATGTAACAATTATGACATAAGCATGCTTTGTTAATCAAGCATGCTTTGCCCGCCCTAAGGCAGACAAAACTTTCAAAGTTACACCCTTGCCACTCCTATAAGCGGTTGAATTTTAAACTTGCATAAGTTACGAAAATAGCTGTGCTAATAACAGGTACTGAACTATCATTGCTGCCTGCCAAAGTACAAATAACTATTTCCATTTATTTATATTTTGATATATATTTAGCATAGATTAGAAATTATTGAGAACTTTTTTTGCGCGTTTACCTTTAAAGAATTTTTTTAAGCTTTTAAGAATTTTCAAACTCCAGCGCTAACACTTGTAGCCGTATACATTTACCTAATTGACAAAACGCATCAAATATATTTCATGTAAAATGTTGCCAAGACGACCACATAAGTTTTTTATGATAATCGTGTACAGGACGGTCAGGATGCTAACCTCATGGTAAGTGATACGCCTGACCATGACAGAGCGGCATTGAAGGAGACCAACAATTGATAGACAGTTATTATTCTCCAACAATGCCACACTGCGCCCGACACTAGAGACAGCAGTTGTTAGGTATCTTACGGTAATTTCACTAGCTACAGAAGATAAGTTTTACCTTTGAAAAATTTTTACTTCCGTTTCGCTACCGTCGTGGAGGTAATGCGATTATTTAGTTTCTGATCGAAAGTAAACAACGAAACAGCCAAACCATACATATTTACGATATTATGTAGGATTTAATAAGTTAGGGTCGGTAGAGTGAAGCCGTGTGAATTCAGAAGCTTGACTCTACATGAGATCTGATATCTTTTTCACAGGGTCAAACTTACATATGTGGTCGTCTTGGCAACATTTTAACGAATTTTTTTTGGTGGGCTGTCTTGGTCAGGCTGGCACTGCCCTTGCTTCTTTTTGTATGTTGCTAGACGATCTTTTAAGTGTATTTTTTTTTCTTAAATACGTAACAATAGGTTTTTTAGTTACTGTGTACAATCCCTTACTTAGATTGCATACTCAATTTTAGCTTTCTAGCAATTTCTGAAAGTACCCATACATTATGATGATCATCAGTGTGTCAGTGACAAATTCAGAGTATTTTAGATATCAATAATATCTAATGAATTAGAGCTATTCAAGAGACTTTGTATATTTAATTAGTATATGACATGATTACTGCGAAAAAATACCTTATTCCCACGCGGTTAATACCTCGAAGCATAGCTTATTCATTTCGTAAAAAAAATACGGGCAAATAATTTTAAATATGAAGAAGACGAAAGTTTAAAAGAAGTTGAATTTAAAGAAGACATAAACACTTACAATATTTGCAAAAAAGGAGTCCTCTTTCATATCAGCCACCTTGAAGAAGTAGCGGTTAATAAGACGATCAGTATTTAAATCGAATATCACAATAGACGGTCCAGCGACTTGGTTCGGAGATCCTGAGAAAAGCCAAACATATTAATTCAATAAATTAATAAAAATCCACTGACATTCACACAACGCTATTTCGCTATACAATATAAGCCTGTAATATGGGTACTAAACAACGGATAAACATACTTATATACTTTTTCGTAAATACACACTATTGTTTGTATTAACCTGGTGTAGTAGTTGACTTTTCAACTATTACTCGTAAACATATTATATACAATGAACAAAACACTCTTATCGCAGGAGTTTTCTATTCTTTTCTTATACATATACGTTTTGAGTATTGGGGAACGATAATATTTTTGTAACTGGGTTAAATTTCCGAAAGCTGGTTCTTTTCTAAACTTTCTAGTATTTCTTTTATACTTTTTAGTTTTAAATTAACACATTCTTCAAATCTGAATAGTGTTGTTACTATTTTTTATATATGTATATTATGATATTAGAATATTACCATTGAAACGTTCAATGTTGTAGCTGTTTTATGGTTGTTATTAACGTTACTTGTTATTTATCATTCATTTAAACTGTCTACACTTTGTTATTGATACATAACACGTTCAAAATTAAAACCTCTTCCAGACTATCTTTCCCTATACGTAATTATACTGAAAAATTAAAGTGTTGAAAAAAACATGACTGATTTATGCTGGGCTCTACGATCATGAACAAAGATGCATTGATTTTATTAATAAAACCAAATATTTATCCAACAGTGATAACAAATCATTTGTTATCATTATTAATGCTGCGAAGACTTTGTTCTCGTATGAGTACAATGCATATTTTGCATTTCAAAGTGCATTTAATCTAGTAATTGAGATCACTTGATTGCCATCAAAGGGCATGCGGTAATTGTCCGTAGTTCTACCGGAAAAACTATACGTCCTGTCCTAAGATAGATAATATACTGATACTCAAGAAGGTCACATGGATCATTAGGAAAATAATTCAAGCATTATTACTCGTACTGTAGTTTGTTACATCAGATAAAATAAAACGTAGCCTTTAAGCACTAAAAATAAAGTATATTAACTGTCCACGTAAAAAACTCTTGGATATAAAGGGAACATAGGGCTTTTTATACGTTATACATTTTTAAAACAATCATCGCCAATCACCAACTTGTTAGACGATAACGCAAGTACAATATGTTCTACTCAAACGTTAATTAATTCATGTTTAATGCTGTTTTCTCTTCACAGGAAACTTAAAAGAGTCCGTTTAAGGTTATCTGCGTGGGTACCTGAATCTCACAAATTTCTCCCGTCATTACAGTTATGATTGTAGCATGTGCTTCGTGTTAAAGAGTAAGTCATGCAGTCAGGTTAATATGTACTTTGACTCAGCATCATTTAGTCATAACTTGGCAACAGCAGCAGATGGCCCATTCTTTGGGGACATTGGTGTATTACAGAAACCACCAGTGGGTAATCTGCTTCTTTGCTAACTTTTATTTAACAATATGCGTTGCTTTTATTTAGAAGCGCGTTATCACCCTGTTATATAACTGTAATAGAAAATTTAATTGATAATTACCCCAGATATCAGCTAATCCTGTGTCCAAAACCCAAAGTCTATCGCAAGGGTCAACATGTACTCTAAACACTGAAACAATAGTATTATTTGAAGGCAGCTCTTTAACTTGATCGTCGATCAGGTTATCTTCAAAAGAAGGATACGGTTTGTAAGCCTGATCTTGCGGGCCATCCACATCGACGTAGTTCAGAGAGGATCCTACCCCATTTTTCCATCGTGGGACTGTTAAGAATAATTTATTCTTCCATCTTGCTAATCCGAGGGGCAAATTGTTCTCTTGCACAAATTTTCCATCTTTAACGGCATTTTCACGGTCGGCTGGTGTCTTCCAAGCATAGTCTATCTGCTTCCAAGCGAATCGGAGCTGGGGTGTCGCCGACTCGCATACTGCAGCTATAGTTAGAGCAATAAACAATTTAATTGCTCTCATCTTGAACCTAAAAAAAATATTCATATTAGCAAGGAAACATGTTTTAAATATTCTGACAAATATTGGTTGTACGAATTTGATCAGGGCAATACTACCTATATATTTTAACATAAAAAAGTCTATGGACGTTCACACTAGGTATTTAATTGGTACTCAAATTTAATTCCAAGCCTTCTTAGTATTCTTTATTAAACGAAGCAACTAGCTTCGCGATGTTGTAACTTGGTAATGACAGTATTGTGAAGCGGAGCAATTCACAAACTATAATAATAGCTGGCTCACGTTTTTGCAGATGAATTGTGATCTTATTATTGGGAAACAAGTTGGGGGTTCGTACTCTTCCTTATCTCAGCAGATCAAGCTTGTTATGTATTCCGATGGCATGGGAATTGTGACGATACGTATTACACAACGCGATACCGTCGCAGGTAAAATCGTAAAATAAAAGGCAAAAGGCTCGTTACAGAGAGCATATCTTTAAACTTAGAAGTACCGTTGTTTGATCAGTGAATAGAAACGATCAAACTGGCAATTTTAGATGCGCAAATTAAAGTCAAGCGATAGCAATTATAAGGTTTTTATGATGAACTTGGCATTTGAGTTGCGCAAGGCAGTAACGGTTAGACTTAATTAGGTAACATTATAAAATAGTATCGCATTTTTTTTGTGAAAATGAAAGGATAAGAGTTAGTCGTAAGCGACTAGGTAAGCCTAGCGACAACTTAATAGTGATTTCCTCGCGTTATACTCAGGTGTACTAGCCAGAGTAGAGGAAGGGATTGTATTGTCACGAGCCATGTTTTTGCTCAATCCAAGGTTGGGGCAGTTCACAATGAATTAAACGGCACGTTATGTATCTAGAGAAATTAATTAGCTATATTGTTCTGTTATCTTGTGAAAACATACTCGTATGCAGGCATGGCAATCATGTAGTTTAACATTTTAATCCGAGAGGTCACATTTCAAAACTTATTGTTATAAATCGTATGAATTCATTCACGAAATATTTTACCTTTTAGACGCCAGGAATCGTGACAATAGAAACAATTCCGACTGCGGCGTTATAGAGTTAAACTCAAACTTTGACCTACATAATAAATAATAGTGGCATTAGTTCTTAATATTGGTACTTGACAACAGATCACTCTATATACGAAAATAATCCTTGGTTTGCCAAAAAAAAACGGTAAATCGCCATCACGTTTAAAGATACTTCCTAACTTGCCTTATGTCCCGGTTGTTAAATTATATGTGTTAGAGCGATGTGTATTAATAACCGGACGAAATTTGTCAAAACAAAGATTGAATATTCGTTTTTGCGACTAATGTAATTCATCATCATCAACTCATTAAACGTCCCCACTGAAGGGTACGAGCCTACCCGTAAAGGGTGTATAGGCCTTAGTCCTCCACGCGGGCCCAGTGCGGATTGGTCGACTTCACACACAACCTTTGAATCTCTTCACAGGCTTCCTCACGATGTTTTCCTTCACCGTGTGGTGAAAACCAAACCACTAATTCTGTGCACGCCACTACTTGCTATAATAACTACTTATATTGATAAAGAGTAACAGTTCATTGGCCCAAAATAAATAAATGTCCTTAGATACCCAAGCATTGATTTCTATCCCCAACTTAGAAAGTAGCCATTTTTTATTACGGACAAATATACGTTCTTACTTTTTTTTGTGAATGGTCAAAGGTCGGATGTGTTATAAAAATAACTTTTCTGTATATACCTTTAATGTGATTGCTCCTTAGTCTCAAAAAAGTGGTTACTGACGCAAATTTTATTTGTTAACTTTTTTCCGGTTAATCTTTTTTTTTCAGGTTAAATGTTCAATCACAGTGGTGGTTAGCAGAGTGCTCTCCTAAAGATTCAAAGTCGGTGTTATTCTCTGCTTTTTGACGGGTCAATATCTGGTACTTACTTACTTACATTGATGTATTAAATTACCTACATACACTTGTCTGCTCTGAAGCAGAGCATACATCTGCAAGATCAATATACTTTGGAGTAGAGAAAATCACATGGTTGCAAGTAAAATTACTACAGGGCTCCCTTTAGCTGGAAGGGCCGACGGCTTACGACGGTTTCACAATGGATAGCCGACATAATCTGGAGGACTGTGAAATATTATTCAGGAAAACTAATAATCAAACTTAAACTACCTTTATTCAAGTAATCTTTTACAGATACTTTTGAATCGACAATTGTTATTATTATTATTTTTTACGACTCGACTACCAGTTCGGAATAAGTAGGATCTTTGAAAGAGCTACTTTAAAGTTTTAGTAGTAGTGGTCGACTTGGTAGGTACCACCGGAGTGCCAGATATCGTCCCGTGAAACAGGAGTGTTATGAACTTTTGTGTTTCGGGATGAAGGCACTGTAGCTAGTGAAATTACTGGTTATAAGAGACCTAACATCTGTTGTCTCGGGTGACTGGCGCAGTGCGGCATTGATGGAGTATAATAACTATCTATCAGTTGGTGTACTTCAATGCCGCTCTGTCATGGTTAGGCGTATCACTTATCATCAGGTGAGCGTCCTGACCGTCCTGTACACTTATTACATAAAAAGAGCCGGCAAAAAACTCGATAGACACTTTTTATAAGATTGGTTACAGAGTTTTGTCTTTACCTACACGTAACTTGAAAATAATTAACTAGAAAGATTTTCTAACTGGAATACTATGTGCAAGACCACATATAATAATGACAAATTAAGCGATGCTTCATTGTATTTTAACTAATTAGATTAATGAGCAAGAATATTACTAAATTTGACTGGGAGAGACCCGGTGTTTTGTTTACGTCATCATTTTTCCTCGAAGGCCAGGGTTACCACTGCAGTTGTTATTTTTCTAATAACTAGGTTTATTTCCATGTACAGTTGGTATTATCTGCTTGATGAAGATAATTTTGGGAATTTTCTTTACAGTTAATATTAATGTTAACGACCAATGTGATAGAGACTACGCAACCTTTGTGAGCATGAACAGTGAACATGTCTATCTGTTTTATTTCTATGTATAATTAAACTAGAAAATAATATAATTATTTAGACAATAATATCTAAGTATGTTTATCCGTTGTTTACTACCAAAAGCAAAAGCTGAAATTCGAGCTACATGTCGTTGTAATAACTAGCTATTATTTATTTTCTTTGTTAGCAAACTGTGATTCTGTTTATTATTCTATGGATCCTCTACATAAAAAAAATAATTAAAAATTTTAAAAAAACTCCGACACAAGAACTTAAGTAATTTCCCTTTAAAAAGTAAAAAATAATAAAAGAAACTTAATGTTAAAGTACCTATGAATCTATGGATAATTCTAAAAAAAACCGTCGCGATGGTTGGTAATTATTTCTTTCTTATCTACGATATTTTTCATAAGATGGTTACCACTTTAGGCTTTTACGTTCTTTTATTAGTCACAGACCCCAACGCGACGTTTGCAGTCATTCGGTTACTCTCCCCACTTTCACTCCTCACATCTTTTAAACGGCTCAACCGATTTTCATCAAACATGCCTAAGAACACTCGCACATAAGTCACCTTTAATACAAAAAAACTAAATTGAAATCACTGCATGCGTTCGGGAGTTATGATGCCACAGACAGACAGACACGTCAAACTTATAACACCCCTCTTTTTGCGTCGGCGGTTAAAAATATTGTCGAACATAAACCAGTTCGAGTGAGCCCTAACAGGGCGCCATCATTGGTTTTCTTAATCAAAGCTTTATTTTTATTCTTAAATTTGAAGGTAAGAATATTAATAAAGCAGATTATTTTAGATGATAGTATCCGAACCCTTATCTTTGAAAAGCTGACCATTTGCATTAGCACGTGTTAATCACGTCACTCTTTTAAATATTTAAAAAAGAACTGGAAATACCCAATCGATTAGTGGTCAACTGTTCCGACTTATATTATTGTTACAAGTCATTCATTTTTGACGATATAAGATCACGCTTAAAGTAACGATCTCGTAAATAATCATTGAATTTGAACTTATTGCCATAAAGCTAAAAATAATTGTTATAAAACGGACAATGCAAAGATTATCGAAATTCACGTACACGTGTTGTCAACTCGGTTGTGTCATCCATCACAAACGTTATACCTGAATGGTGGTGATATCATTTAGCGGTTTTGTAATATATTATTTGTTTTGTATATAAATAAAATGTCGATCTAGACAATATTGATGGTACAGTGATGAGTCCCGTTATTCGCTACTTTAATTCTTGTTTACGCAGTAAGTTAAAACAGAGTGGAGAGCTTTCGGATATGATTTTTCGGAAAGACTCAGCAAACAAGTTTCTATAGTAAGCATGAAAGATAAAATGAAATTTTGGAATTTAGGGACACAATCCGTACACAGTTATATCCAATACGTGGAGCAGTTTATGAACCTGTTACTGTACATATCCTCGATATTATGATAATATAGAAAGAGATTGCAAAGTGACCGTGAATTGTGCTTCATTCAGAAATGAATGTGCAGTTAATATGACCGTAAAATTACTTAAAAATTTGGCCTTTGAGATTACTTATGTGAATTTAGTTCAATTATTGTGAGTAAAATATATGTTAAGGAATAACTTATTAACCATATTTTTGATTACCATATTTTTAATACAAAATAATAATAATAACTAACAAGCGCTTTCTAAGTTTACAGATACTAAAACTACACATTTGATGAAGGCTTAAAAGTGTTGTAAAAGGTGGCAAAAATTCTAAACAGAAAAGATTTTTAAAACAGTACACCTAAAAGCTTTGAAACTTAAATAAAAAACACCTAAAAGCCTTTAAAACACACCTTAATCTACCTACCAGTTTGTACGGATTGTGTCTTTAAAGCTCAGCGTCTATCCAGGTACAATACTTATACGGCAGTGACCTTCGGCTGTATTAGATAAACTCTTACCTTATAAGGTAACTCTTGCTCATAATAGTTTGGATGGTAATACTTTTAAGTATGTTTCAATAGTAATCGTGTTAAGAAATGGGTAAACTTACGCGTTTCGAATCTCAAGTCGCGTCCTTTCGACACAGCGGCCGGCACGCACTAACCCGACCTCTTGTGTCGCCGGCCTTTTATATTCATCAACAACTCAACATACTCCATAATGATGCGGATGTTTCTACTTATTCGGAAATGAGATTGGAAAAATATTTTTTGCTGGATGTAATAGAAAATTGAAGTTACAGTTCCCAATTTCCAGCGCTCTGATAGATTGTGTTGAGTATAAAATTGATTTGATGAATACCTACCGCTATAAGTACGCTAACAATAGAGCTGCAAAATATTTGTGGTATGATTCGATATTTTTTTGTGTTCACGTGGTTTTTAACTCCAGTAATACGACGTAGCATGTAACTTTTATAATCTTCAAGATACTGTAACGAGGCATACACCTGCCTCCAATGTACGTAAGCATATGTAATCATATGTAAAGTCAAAGTCAAAACATTTTATTTCAAATTAGGCTTACAAAAAGCACTTATGAACGTCAAAAAATATACAAAAATATAATAAAAAACAATTAAAATACTAAACTAAAAATATGAGTTTTGATGCTTTGAAAAAAAAGCGCTTCAGTGGTTTGGCCTGTTGAGAAAGAAGCACCCAAGAAAACTCAACAGTGTAGCTTTTTTAAAAAACAATTCCTTAATGTAACAATATATCATAAACACTGCAATAGCTGAGCAGTTTAAGACCACGGATTTTTATCACATAAATATTCGTCAATAGTGTGTACTACACTATTTTACCTTTTTTAGAAAGGTGTTGTTTTGATTCTAACTTTAAACATATGAAAGGGCAACTCTACAATATTTTGCGGTACCTTATTGAAAAACTTTATACATCTTCCCATAAAAGATTTACCTATTTTATGTAGTCTCAAGTCCGGAACAGCAAGTTTGTTTTTATTCCTAGTATTAAAATTGTGTGAATCACAATTTTTCTTAAAAGTGTTATAGTATTTACGAACATAAATTAAATTTTCATAAATATATTGCGATGTCTACAGTCATTACATTAATTTCTTTAAAAAGTAAAATTGCAAACTGTATCTATACAATGTAAAACAAAATATTTTGCAACTCGTTTACCCTAAAATTTAATGTATAAATGCTCGAGTAATATAATGGGTTCATGTAATTCGACCTTCCTACATTTTGCATAAAGGCAAAATTTAAGCCTTTTTAGCCGAGAGATAAGTACTTATTTAAATATAAAAAAATATGGTGCTGAGGAGAAATTATTTTAACAACTTAAAGAGCCATGCTGGATTCAGCTACTTCAAGTTGTTTTAGCGTAGTTCAAATCACCTTATAATCCGGGATTCGGGAATTTGATCAGAAGGCATATGCTCAGTTTGGTATCATTCTATATTACTAAAGAAACATGATTATGTGCTTCCGAAGGCATATTATATCGTCAATCCCGGCACAACCATGCAAGCATTTAAAGGTCTCATATTATTATGATTTAAAACACTGGGGAACATAGCTAAGGTTAGGAATTGCAATCAATATTAATAACAATAAACTACCTCTCCACACAGCATCATCACATCTTCATCAGCTCATAATACGTCACCACCAAGGGTATAGGTGTAAAGGCCTTAGTTGTCCACGCAGGCCCAGTGTGGATTGGCCGACTTCACGCACAATCTTTTCGTAGGCGTGCGCAGCTTTCCTCACGATATTATCCTTCACCGTAACCACGTCGGATAAACGAACATATAATTTCAAAAAATCGAAAAGACATTGGTACGTGGCGGGATTCGAACCTATGCCCTTCAGATCAGAATGCAATCCACACCAATGAGCCACCGACGCTCAGCATGGTTATGAGGATATCGGACTAACGACCAGGCAAGCCCATGACGGATTTGAACTATTAACGACCACTATCATAAGATAGTAGCCGGGTTCAACTGCTTAGCGTTCATATTTTTATTAAACCTAGTCGATGCGAAGAATTGTATGTGATTTTTACTAAGCTAACATGGAATATAATACGTCACCTTTCGATCTTGTTTCATTTCAATGAAGTCTCAGCTTTAATAATCGCATCAATAACAATAGATTGACTCTAGCTAGAGAGAATTAAATATTGGGCAACCTCTATGGGCCACTGGACACGCTCATTATACTGTCATGTAACGTGTGAATCGCATTGCGTTTTCGATGTACATTTATGCGAATAATTCAAGGCTCGCTCCCGTAACTAACGCATCCGCCGACTATTCATTCGAACAAGTAAATTGCTATGTTAATCATTTGTCATTGTAGCTATTTGTCAAATCTGATACGAAGATGGCAAACGGAAGTATCTTTGCAAGCTGAACTCATCATATGCGTATGTTGAATTTCATATAGGTACGCTATGTCTATGTTACAGCTTGTTGGTATCAGAATGTAGGAAATATCGCAGTACAGGGTGAAATTTTAATGATTGGCATCCATACGCGACCGCGACTCATATTACGGAATGTTTTATGGGAACCTTATACACTATAGATTTAGCATATTTATTCTACAAAATAAAAGATTATAAATAAGAAAATTACAATCGCATTGAGCAATCGATAATGTATTATATATAGCTGATACTACCTACTTTATTCAGCTCGCGGGCGCCGCTCTCTGCCGCACCGTGCGCACCGTACGCGCCTTACCCTATGATTAATTAAAAACTTTATACGGCCATCCTTTTTTTGTAATATGTGTTATTGTATGTATTATGTATGTTTGTATTATTGATTAATCGCAAAGTGTTTTACATGAGTTTTAGGATTTAACAGTTTTTGATTTTTGTATCAATAGATTTTCTTCATATTTGGGGGATGTACTTAAAATCACGAGTAAATTCTTATTTTTAAAAATCGAATATTGTCGATATTACCGTATATATATCATATGCAACGGGTAATAAACAACGGTTTTTTCAATATTACAAACAAACACATACATTCTATTCATATAAAATAAAGTATGGATAAAAGGATTTTCATTGATAATACCATAGCCTCAACCATTAAGTGTTGAACTATTGTTGATACTTGATTAATACCAACAAGAATTTTTGTACTGGATCCATTACTAAACATAACATGCATACTACTCGTACATACATAACATTACATTAAACATAATTGTTAGCAACTACAACTTTGAAGTAAATAAAAAGTTAAAAGATTCTCCTATAAATTTAAAAGAATAAGCTTTTTTTTCTTAAATAGACTACGCATATGATTATGATTTTTTATATATACTGATAAATTTTCAGATTCAACAAGGCCGATACGGTTAGAATTTTATCCTTTGCTGTGAGATTATTGATTACATTATTTATTCATCCAAAGGATAACCACTATCGATTGTTAAATATGTATTAAGGTATGTGTGTCAAATTCGTACTTAAAACTTAGTAAGTGGCCATTATACATTTGGCTTGCAAATGAAAGAAACAAATAATCTTTTCAGGGATTTATTAAAAGAGACATAAGTATTTTGTCTCAACACAAAGTTCAATTTAACTTTGCATGCAATGGTTTTTATTTGCTTTGATTGGTAAGTCAGCCCCTCTGACCCTGATACCTGGTAAGTTGGTAGTGTTGGTACTCATACACAACACACCCGTCCTGGTGTTAAATATCGAAGACTCTTACTAAGCGTCGCTTAGTAGATACACTTATATTAATTACTATACCCCGAACAATCGTTTTCTGGCTATTTGTGATTTCCACCAGTAACATGACTGGATGGCTGAAACACGTGAGCCCTCCCGTATACGGTAAACATACGCCTCCGGTATACATACCGCCATTTTCCAAATGTTCAGAGTTCACTCCACGCCGTTTGTTACACCAAATTGGCTATCACCTCATTAGGTAGTGATCCCCTGATTTCTTTATCAAGCATTCACCAGGAAACTTTCATAAGCGGGCGGTCCATGGGGCCATAGAGCATACTACGTTACACGTACAAAGACAAGAAATTCACTTCTCTAACGGCCACCTGCAAATATTGCTTTAACGCTGAATGATGAAGAGCTACTTCGGCATGAATGAGCATAGGATTTTTTTATATTTCAAATGTAAGTGCAGTCGCCAGTGCCAATCTCTCACATCGAAGGTCTTCAGAATGGAGAAAAAGTAATCAAAATTGACCTTTATATACAATAGGATTCGAACCAATGTTATCCCTTTCAAATGGTTCGTGATAAAAAGCAGCTTGTTAAAAAAATGATGTAGAGGTCTTTAAAACCTACACAACAAGGTCGCAACTGAAAATCTGTCATCAATTTTAATGTTTTAGCTTTTGAAATGTACCCTTTGATACCCTGTCACCAATATACCAATACATTTTAAAACAATTCATACGACAGTTAGTTAATTTTTTAAATAACTTTAATTTGTTGTAATTCAAGCCGTTATTAATAATAAATAGCCCTTAGTTTCAGTTATATTCAGTTTTCTGTATTGAAAGTATAGAAATAAAGAGCTTTGTGTGTTAATTTATCTTACATATTAACCATTAACTGATTAACTGACAAGAAATAAAAAATATGTTCCTCAAGCAAGGCGGTTACTTTTTGAGAAATGCAGAACAACTGCTGCAAATCCTAGAATAACTACTGCAGCAAGAATTTGTTAATTGACGAATGAAAAATTGCACTATGACAGTTAAATACAGATCAATATGAAAGTTATTCTTGATAGTTATTTTTAAAATGATCAATAATCCTCATGAACTTTGTACATAACATGAACAATAAACTTGATCAAAAGTTCAAATTTAATTGCACGATGTCGCAGGTTTGTGGCTGACAACCGCTGATCATGACCCTAGCTAACAATAACCTGTGATTACTATGATTAAAATTTTGCAATTATTTTACGTAGCGCCTGAGTCATATTTGATTGCATTTCAAGCAAAATACTGCGGCCACTAATAAAACAGGCGCAAATATCTTATATCAAGCATTACTTCTCTTTTACTTTTTATTATCAATGGATTGTAAAGAGTTGTATTATAATAACATAGGTAAGTACCACAACATGAACACGTGTACCTTCTTCGTAGCATCGAGTGCATTGTCAACCTTATAAAAAACGGAAAAGGAAACATGTGTGATAAAAAAATAATAATTAAAAAATGCAAAAGAGCCATGAATATTATATAACATAACATAAACATTTGAAGTAAAATGTGCCAAAACGACCACATAGGGTTTGTGCTGTAAAAAGATATCAGATCTTATGTTGAACCAAGCTTCTGTAACTACACGGCCTTACTCTACCGACCCGAACTTTAACAAATTCTACATATCAATAAATATATAATACATAATAATAATATCCACAGACATTCACACAGCGCCATCTAGCCCCAAGTTAAGCGTGAAGCTAGTACATATGGGTACTAAACAACGGATAAACATACTTATATACATTTTTTGTATACATACATATTATACATAGAAAACACCCAGACCATTACAAACAGACATATTCATGCACACAAATGTTTGTACTGCCCGGGAATCGAACCCGGAACCCTTGGTGTTGCAGCCGACGTCTCAACCTCTACAACAAATGGGTCGTCATACTAGTATATACGGCGTCTCTTTTTCGCTAGTCATGTAGTTTAATTAGTTGTTAATTTGCGGTGACGGCCAGCTTGGATTCGAAATTCGTCATAGTCTATAGTATTTTATAAGACAAGCCCTTTCGTTTGACACCGATATTGAGGGTTTGTGAAAAAATATGTAAACCACCATTTTGTTGCAGCCCCTGTCTTGGATTAATTTTCATAAAACATAGCTAAGAACCAGAGGCGTTGGCGTAGCCTGGGGGAAACGGACCACCGTCCCCGCCTTCCCGCACGGAGGGACCTCGCACTGAAAGAAGACTTGCTCGAACTCACTTGGGATCAGTGACAATCTACATTTTATTGTTTCTTGTATAAGTTCTTCACTATTGATGTGAACAGCTATGAATTCAAAAGTATGATTTCGTATTGCAAAAATATGACTGACTAGTGGCTAATGGTAGGAGTATACTTCTTAGGTAAAAAACGCTGTCAAAGGGCTTCGCTAAGGCATTTCGCCCGCGCCTAGGTTAGACCTCGCTACGCCACTGAACACTCTCGCCATATTTACCGAAACAAAATTGAAATCGGTTAAACAGCTTAGCCATCAAGCACCTTAGTAATCCAAAGTTCATAAAATTAATAGAATTAAATTAAAAGCTAAATGAACAACACACAAACAATGAAAAAAATAAAGGTTACGTGGAGATTAGCACCCGCTTATCGGATGCGTTTTGTCTTGACGGGCTGCCAGAGCCTCGAACACTTTTCGTTAAGATACGGGAGTCGCATTTCATTGTAATGTCCACTGCTGGTCATAAGCTGCCACCAAATCCTAGAGAGAGGGACTTTCAGCATGTTGATGAGAAGAAGAGGGAATTGTGATCACATAAAAACAAACTACTAGTTTAGTACGATCGCAAACACAATGAAGCGTGTTGACAGTATTCGATCACCATTCATTGAAGGATATTATTAACAAGATATTGCAAAAAACACGCGGAAACCTCGACGTCATTATCATGAATCTCTAATATGTATTGCCAATAAATGCATTCTAACAATCGGAGCGTTGGTAAAAGCGATCGTCCATGCGAGACTGGACGTTGCTCTCAGTGACGCGCACACGGGATATCTAGGAGGTGCTCGTTTAAGCAATTTTATTTTTTACAACCAAATTAACTAACAATTTTACGTAACTTATTTAAATTTGTAAAAAAATAATTTCAATACAAAAACTTGGCTGTTGAAGACTAAATAAAGCTCTGCTAGTAGAAAGAAAGACATTTCGAAAAATCGGCCCCTAAAATCGGATATATAATACCTTCTCAAAAACGATCTAGAAAATAAATATCTACAGAATATCTATCTATTTATCAAAACTGACTCGATTGATCAATATAGAGAAATATTAAATAAAACAGCGCATTGCTTACCAAATATTTTACTTAATTAACTTTAACAATATTTTACAACTTTTAATTACATCAATGTAAGTTATTTCAAATAGAACAGCTTAAACAACAACAATGATAAAAAGAAAATAAACAGCACTGGCACTAAGAAACAACAAACGTATTGTGAAACAACGATCGAAACCGAGATAAACTTAACACTTAAACATACAGTGATTACGAATAATGACTCAAATGCCTCAGAACGAGTAAATCCTTTAAATACAAATAATTATATTATCTCTTTATAAAACACATTTTAATGAATAGACATTTTAATATATTACAATTATATTTCGAATCAATTGTTTAGTTCCCACATGTAAAGCTGAAAAGGTGCAACAAAAATTACAATTCCCACTGTCTTTTGTATATTATATTTAGCCTCAGATCAATAAATGGTTTATTAGGTCTGAGTATTTAGCCGTCACATTTTGCGAAAATAATATATTGGTCACTGTCTGATATCTCTTAGTTGACATAAAAACAAGATAAAATATATTTGTCTAAATAATATTTTGCGAATTAAGGGATCTAACGATGTAAAAATTATATTGTAGACTATTCATTATTATACAAATGCTTATTCTAAGAAATGCAACATTTGTTTAATTACTAAGCAAAGAAACGATATTTCTTTTACTTTCTCATAACAATCTACCCATTATAGAAAGTTAACATATTTTGTTATTTCAACAAAAAAATACATAATTCTATACAGTTAAATAAGATTTAATACAAAATTTAGCGTTATCCAAGCGTACAATACAACCGCAAGTTATTGAGGAGTGTTCAATGTTAATATCACTACTTACATAATTTGTCTTCCAATATCAAATAGAAAACCAAAAAATCTCTACGAGTACAGAAGATCTAGTATGCACTTCCGCATAACCTTCAGATAGTTCTTATTCTAACACATCAACAATTGCCAGTTCTCTTGCAGTGTAAATAATAGTAGTCACCGGATAAGGGTTCATTGTCGTACGGTTCGGGCTCGTAATCTTGGTACCTTGAAGAGTACGAGTGGTGGTTGTCGGAGGGTATTCTTCTGGATGGTGGGTCTTTCTGTCGGTGGTTGATGGGACCCCGTCGCCGCTCCCGTGTGTTGCGGTCGTGGTAGGTTGTTCGCGTCGGCCTACGCGGCCGCCCGCGCGTTCTAAAACAAACACACCGGGTCTTTGAACTGTACGCACGAACCATTATATTTGCTGTTGACATGCAATTATGCTATTCATAACATAACACAACTTCACAAGGGCAACGGCTTTTATCAATATATCATGTAAATATGCTGTTATGTGTAATCTGATATAACTGAATTGCGTGTTTTGCGAGGAAAAATATTATGTAACTACTTAGGGTTTAGGGTCAAACAAAAAATTGTTTGTCAAAATTTGACAAGCAATTGAATGTTTTTAACCCTTGAATGTTTGCGCATTACGTATCTAAAATATATGTTATTGTAAATATGTGTAATTCAAATTGACACACCAAATTCTCTAATCTTTGTTAATGTTGTGTATAATGTGAAATAAGTTATATTATTTTCGCCTGAACAACGCCTTGATTTGTAACATATTTTAACAAAGGCGTGAAGAGTTTACCTCTAGCAGAAAAGTTAAAAGTTTCGATGAAGTTGCATTCCAAAAATCCAGTTTTAATTTGAAAATTAACCAACTTTTTTGCTTATCTAAAATGTTTTACACGTTTAAATGATCCAAAATCATTATTTTTCTTCCTATTCTCTAAGTTGGTATTTTTTACTCAATATTACTCAATATACAATCTTACTAACAACATCTAGGATAACCTAAGCCTCAAATTGAACCTTTTTACGAACTTGGAAACTACTAATTGGCATCTATATTATCTTCGGACAAAGTGGAGAAATAATAATAACTATCATATTGGTATAAATCGTATATCAGCAAAAATTCATTGAATACCATTGAAGAGTAATTTCTATTCGAGAAGGCATTTGTTCAGCAGTGGGCAATTTAAGTATTATATAGATGTTTAAGAACCCAGTGATCACTCAATGAGACGCCCAAGTGGAATGTAAATTTGAAATAAGAGTAAGTTTTCCTCAGCTTCCCAAAATAAACTTTACGTATTTACCTGCACGAGAGGTCATCTTCGCGGGTAGCTACCTACCTAAATGTCATATATTTAATCCACGATAGCAGTTGTTCTTTTAGGATACTATGTGTTGGACTTATGTATAAGTCAGGGTGTGATATTGTACTCGTTAATACTGAGATGAGAGACGTAAATACCATGACCTAACGTGTTTATGTCATATTATGTAGTTTTAGGATTATTTATACTACATAAGCATAGGGTTGGATATCTACTTGGTTTTTACCTAATAATATTGATATTTTTTCTTTCGGATTTTGGCAAGTTACGACTAGTTCCAAAGTTAAAGAGACAATAGTTATAGTATGAGTAAATCAGAAATGGTGTTATTCGAGAGAGAACTAAAATTACCGTTAAAGCTCGCCGGATCAGCAAAGGACGAAGTGGCAATGGCCACATGTATACAGCATTTACATGCATCTTTAACTTTGAGAGCCATCTGCGCTCGCACTTGCCCGATGAAGCTGTAAAGGCCATTTGCAAAAACATCGTTTCCGACCTACGGACCGACAACAGAGGATGTGCAAAGTATCCGAAAAATCTTCGCACTGAATGGGGGGGACATCTATTGTACAGCACTGAACTGAGAAAGGTTGAAGCGAGAGAGAGAAAATATCCTGTCATGCATACACTGCCATCTTAGCCAAACTAATAGTAAATAACAACTGTGGGAACAACGAAGTTACAAACTTTTATTACTTCGTTTTTTAAAATGTACGTGCATATTACACGTAGCTATTACCCAAAAACGTTTCTATGATCAAAACAAAAAAGGCTTGACTGCTTGTTTATGCACAGAGAACTGTATGTATGACATACTACTGGGAACTAACTGACAACCGTTACAACAAACACCCATAAATAAATAAAAAAAGAAGTTCGGATGTAAACTATAGATACTCACGTTCTAGGTCTCTTCTTGTATGTTAATCTTTTACTGGTGTCCGGTCGTGGTCGAACATCTTCCTCGTCAGAGTATGCTTCGGAGTCGTGATCTTCGCGCGGCGGTCTCGAGTGATGAAACACAGGCCTGATGTGTGGTATATGGACTGGGTAAGGTTTTACAACCGGCACTGGTACCTGTATTCAAATAATACGTGTTTAAATATTGTTAAACCAAAAAATGCATTAAATTTAGTTAAATAGTGACTTAAGTTAAAAAAACATGACCCTTTGATCAACAGAAACGCCCTAGAGCGTCACAAATAATAGATTTTCCATTGTGTCTGGATTTCTGGCGATCAATCCCTTGACTATTTTTGAACCCATTGAAGGGTGTGTCAATATTCAGCGGGAACACTATAAAATCTCATAAAGGTCTTACCGAGACATAGATCTATATGGCAATCACTGGTGAAACAACTAGTATTTGTTCCGTATTATTTTCAGAGTTATCGATCTTTTTCAATCATCCTCTGGGCGGCGGGTAACTTATTCACTATTGATATAAAATGCCTCAATGATACAGATCTATATCACGGTAAAGACCTTTTCAAATTGTATGTAAAGTGTTTCCGCTGAATATAGGAATTGAAGGGTCTTGAAGCGTCATTTACAAGAGATTTTCCAATATGTCTGAAATCCTGGAGGCTAAAAGTTAGCCATTCGTAATAAATACGAATACTAAAACTACTAACCGCTACGGTCACAGTTTCTGTAGTATTGTGTTAATTGTTATTAAATTATTGTTACGACTAATTCAGTAAACATGATATGAAAAATTTCAACATTGTGGCGTTTCTCATACTGGTGAATTAATATTTGTAACTACACAAAAAAAAAGTTTAACAACTGCCATGCAATAAGCAACATTTAGTGTATAAATACAGATAGAAGATGCGTGTAAAAGAAATCATTCGCATGACATATTATGTACAATGTACATATAATTTTAGTAATTATCAGATATCCTATACGTCATAGGTCTTCATAAAATAACTTGCTGTTCCATTTTTCAGAGACATCGCCGATGAACTTGTGAACCTTCAGCGTTTCCAATTTGTCCGAAGCCTGGAACTTAGAATACACTGACCTCTTTGTGTACGACCACGGGCACTGGCTTCTCTACTGGGTAAGGAACGTTTTTGATAACCGGGTATGGGACCGGTTTCTCAACGGGTACGGTGAGCTCTCGGATGACCGGCACCGCCACCGGTTTAGGTATCGGTACCCGAACCGGGTACGGCTGCGGAACCGGCACTATCACTGGGTGAGGTACTTCTATCTGGAAAATATCAAAGATGTCACCCGCCCTTTCTCACGTACAGAACCGACTTCTTATGTTCCATTTAACCTGAAGACAAATACGTAACGTTTGCACATTAAGGCAGATAATTAACCACCTATACCTACCTAATGGGCGAACAAAATAACGAGAGGGAACTGGAACGCGTGGTCGCTACTAAAAAAAAATACAGAAAACAGTAAACTAAGTACATAGCATGCATTTCACTACATGTTAGGGAAATTAGCATGACCAATTAACATTAATTGATCTGTGAATGGAGGAAGCTATTGTATGATATTTTGCATTAAAGTCAATATTAAAATGAAATGCTGCACTTTCATTGTGACTTTCCACAAATATGTTGCAGGTGTCGAAATATACATTTATGTATACTTTTAAAGCAAACTAGTTTTCATGCACGCTTCTTATTTTATATACATTTTTTTAATTGTGCAAACGAACGTGATGTTCCCATAGGAATATTAGGCCGTATAGAACCACACCTAACCAAAATAACTTTTAAAATGGGAAGATAGAATTTATACAAATAAAGCGATTTAATTTAAATTTTTACTGAAACGATACAATGTTTGCACTTTCACTACCAATTCCTAGGCAATACACTTCTTACAGCAAATGTACCGTGACGACAGTCAGAGGGTCGTCGAGCTCATTACCAGCGCCCAACCACTCGTTAAACCGTCACTTGAACAGAACAATTCAATTTTCGCTTTCTATACCAAATGTGCATTAGGTTTATGTAACAGTTTTAATGTATGAAATTTATAACTTGTATATGATAAAATTTAAAATGAAAATGTGATTAGAAGGTTGAATCCAAAGTGGTGTTTTGTTTCATGATTTCTCCCAAGCGCACGGACGCGCATCATCTTACTGACCAAGAGTAGGTGAGGAAATTAGTGCGCGACGTGCGTTGTCTGCTTTTCCGATCCGCATTCCTTCATATCAGTTTTTGCTAGATAATTACATAAAAAGTGATCACATAGACATTGACTACCGCATACAACCACACACATACATATGTACAAAACGGAGATATTGATAATGACTTACCGGATACGGTTTGGGGATGGGCACATGAAGTGGCTTTGATTCCGATGCATAACTTTCATAATCACGGTCACGGTATGCTTCCTTATATTTAGACTTCAAATATGACTGTCGCCATTTTTCAACTAACTTTTTGTAATCGTTGTCATCAACAAGGTCGTTACTGTTAGGTCTGTGTGGAGGAGTATATGAAGAGTGCACGGAATCCTGATTTCTCAAACCAAGTAAGTCTTCTTCGGACTTAAATCTTGTATTATAAGAGTCATTCGGCTTTTCAAACTTTGCCGATTTATACGGTCTCTGTTTTTGGTAATCATGTTCATATTGTTTCCCGAAATTGTATTTGTAGCCGTTGATAGGTCTTTTTGGTATATGGACAACATCACTATTAATGCTTTCATCAAACTGGGGCTTTTTTGCGCGATGCTTATAAGCAGTGTCACCTGATTTGAAGTAACTCCCCCACTGACTTGAAGAAGGTGGAGTCGTAGTATACAGATTTTTAAACTGGTTTATGAATTCATCATTTTTGTATTTATCTTTGCTAAATTGATTACCAAAATCATCGTCATACGGTAGTTTCACTTCGGGTATTCTCTTAAAATTGGAATAGTCGGAATCAGGATGGTTAAAATTCGGAAACTCTACTATGTTACTGCTTGCTGGAACTAATTCATCAGTGTTACTGTTGAAAGGCTTTTTGTCTGAGTCGTAATCATACCTAAAGCTTGTATTGCTGTATGAAGTGGAATAATTGTATCCTTTCATTGTATTTTTAGGTGTCTTAAAATCATTGTTAGAGTAATTAGAAGGGTTCCATCTGTTTTTGTAGTTATCTTTATAATCCGTATTAGGACTGCCGCCTTTATAATTTGATTTGTTTGGTGTTGGGCTTATAAAATTCGGTCTATAATCTTGAGTTGGATATTGGTGTGATTTGGTCACCTCTTTATCGGGATTATCTCCTATGTATTTTGTATTAAATGTTGTCATATCTTTTAATGTCGGTGTAGGTTGTATGAATTTGTTGTTTTGATTTTCATTATTATTTGAAAACATATTCTCATTTTGAGTATTTATCAGAGAGCTATAAGTGGCAACCTGATATTTATTATCAACTTCTGTTGGATAATATTGTTTCATTTTTGTAAAATCAACAACTCTTGGAAAATTTAAAGCATTATGGTGATTGGATGAAGATGGTTTCACAAAATCTTCAACATCTGAATTAGGATAGTTTTGAGAATAACTGTGAATACTTTGTTCGTTTACATTCGACTCACCGAAAGCGGTCTTTCCATCATAAGTTGGCTGCATCCCCGGCATAACGAAGCGTGATGCTAAATCATTTGTATTCGCTAAGGGACCACTGCTATATACATTATAATCAGTACTATTCAGTTGACTATAATATTTCTTGTTTTTCGAGTTCAATTTTGTACCATAGACCAAACTTGGTTCTTCATCAGGTTCTTCGTTAACTTCATAAGTGTTTTTATTTTGAACATTATTGCCATCAAAACTAGGGGTGTTGTAAAAATTTGTAGAACTCTGAGGATACTGCATCATACTTGATTGCGGTTCACTATCATCACCGTGGCCGTAAGGTGAACCATCAAACGATTCAAAATTGTTATTAAATCCTGTCGGGTCCACTGCTGAGGGAAAAGCAGGTGCATACAATCTTGTTGTTGATTCTTGATTTTCACTTAAATAACTCGCGTAATCTGGAGACGTCGGTACAAATCCATCAAAAGATCCCACATCGTTAAACCCGAAGGTGGAATAGGAAACCACATTTGGCTGGGGCGTTGTATCGTCTTCATTGTTAGGCCGTCTGTTCCTTCTCGATTTTTTTCCTTCAATGTGCGAAACTATTGCGATTGCTATAAAAAGCACGTATATATATTGTTTGTACATGTTGTTCGTCAGAGCGTAAGATAGCGCGCAGTTAACATTGTTTTGCAGCGTTAGCTGCAGGTGGAGTCCGAGCAGCGACTGGCCTCCTGGGAGCGATGAGATCTCGCCGGTAGAGGGTGGTGCCCCGGCAACCACCACCAACCGCACTTGTACTACGAAATCGAAAGCGTTTCACGCTTGGATTACTCAATAAATTTCCCCCGATTAATTATTCAATAATATTGTGTTCAATGCATTCTAACAGGTCGTCTTAATGCAAAACTTGGGTATGCGTTGTCACTAATTTAATAACTTCTCGTGACGCCTCCGGGGTATACCTTCCGTCATTGATATATGAATAAGTGGGGGCTACTGCTAAACTGTAAATTATAATCGGCAATTTCAAACTGAACATGCTATTTACTAACGCTACTGTATATATTAATAGTAGTCTCGTAACGTTTTTTTATAATAAAGGTAGAATATTACGAGCCACATTTTTATATTAGTGAACATTATTGGCAGGAACCTACCTACAAGTATTTCCAATGGCATACTCCGTATACAACGAAGGTTCACATTTTTAAATTAACCATAAAATAAAATTGATGTCTTATATAGTATCAATGCGGTATAGTAATATATACCATATTGATACTATATAAGACATCAATTTTATTATGATTGTATCAACTTCTACCGACTTTAAATATATGATTATCCTTTGAGCGTTTAGATCATATTTTAATCTTATATCAGTTTTATGTTTGATAGCAGTATTGTTGTGTAACCATTATCCTGGAGTGTAGAGGAGTCAAAAGGAGGATTTCGGGATCCTCTTCCTATGTATGATATACGATGGCTCTGTATTATACCGAAGGAATGACCATTCAGTCCACTATTGATCTGTTCATAGTTTATATTAATATGAATCTTAGCGATAGGTGTTAAAACAGCGGCCTATTCATATCAGAGTCACTCATCTTTAGATTTTTTAATATGTTGAAGGTCATCCAGTAAATAAGAGGAGTTATACGAGGATACACTTCTAATTTAATAAATCCGGGCGGCGAGAGTCCGAGAGTATTTGTGTAAAGTGATTGGCGCCTGATAGTTTGGATCGGATGCAAGCCACTCAGGAGCAAATTAGCTAGCGCCCGTTACAGGAAGATTATATTGAGTCGAACATAGTCTTATTGATAGTAGAGGATACAAAGAATCTCAATTTATATACAGTCATTATTCTCCATCAATTCCGCACTGTACCCGTTACCCGAGTTAATAAATCGGGTGCTACATGTATAGATTATAAGAATCGCAAGACTTTTAAAATGAATTAATTTGCTAGGGTCACTATGCCAGGCTCTAAATTAAAGGAGATTAGATTTCAACCTTTGTTTTAATACAACCGTGAAATCGAGCAGCTATGCAACGTACTGGTGTCGCAAAAAAATTGTTTTGACATTTGAATTCGTTTTCTCAACAATTTAACTGTTTTTTATAATTACCTTAGCGCTAAGATCTTACTTAAGTCACACTAGTAATTCCTAATTATCTAAACTATGAACCCTGTGGATTTATCACTAGGGTTACTGTGGTAATTTTGGGTTGCATTTGACGCAAATTCTTAGAGTGCAGAACCGTTTCAATAAAAAAAATTGAACCGTCTATTTCGACTTTAAAACAGCTTTGTACAAGAGATTAGGTAAAAAATTAACATCCAAATAAAACTACAGATATTCTAAAACATTTTTTATTTGTCTATGCAATTATCGAATCCTGATACAATTCCATCGTCAAACGGTAATTACAAAGAGCAAAATACTATAGTCACATAATATCCAACTTAAATGGCCACAATGCTAGCTTCCAAAGCTCAAATATTTTACGAAGACGCCACTTTGTACTAAGATACAATATAACTTAACAATAACCTTAACATAAAAAGGAAGGTACAAATGTGATAAACGAAACGCACAAAGTGTGAAAGAATAACAAGTGGAATGAATTTACAAAATGAAAATTTACGTATCATTGTGAGAATCCTTAGATTTACAATTCCTATTCTAACACCATAAACAATACTCTGAAAGTAAACAACAACTTTACAAATAGGCACAATGGAGAACGTAATAAAGTGGAAATAAAAGATTTTTTATACAAACACATAATTATTAGGAGAGTCTTATAAGTGACGCGGACTCTGGGTGGAGAGATTGTTATTGGTATATATATGACATGAAGTATCAGAGATTCTTAGTGCTCACAATTCCAGAAACATATGAAATCGCTAATCCAATATTTATCTGATGCCGGTAAATACCATTATATAATAAATAGAGCTATTGAATATTTAAGGATTTGTCTACTGACATTTATTAAGTATAAGGGACTCTAATTTATTATTAGACTTCAAAGAACTGTAAGTAATCTACAGAAATTACATCAACATACAAAAATATTTTTCCTCTATCACTTTCATGAACACTTCAAATTCAAACATTGTGGTCGACTATTTATTGGTGCAACGAACATACTCGCAGAGTAAGGGGTCAATATAAATATTTCTTTGTAAATACACAGGTGTACATAACGGGTAAATCTATATGTTTAGTCACTTACGCACGCTAACTTTCATAAGATTTCTACTCTCGATAAAATATGAATTTCAGTTAATAAATCTAAAACATACATACTATAATTGCCAACATCTATCTATTCTCTACAATATTTTATTAAAATATGCATTATGTATTACAAGAATTATTTCAATAGGTAATTCTAAACGTCTACAGACAAGTTTCAAGGAGTTTAACAAGAACAGTAAATGCTTACAAATGGACACTACGACGAAATTACGAGATTTGTGACGTCAAAAAGTTTAAAAAAATATTTTTTATACACTCTTGCTCGAAGTCGACATTTACCCTTATTATTTATACCACACAGTCGTTTCTTCAGTCAATAGTTGATCGACGCTATATCACGCAGTGAATCAAATAATTATAATGGTAACACAATATTTAAATCAACTCATTGTCCCGCCCTAATCGATGGTTTAATACCTACATAAAATCGTCCTTGTAACCAATCAGCTTTAAGTTATCCTTTCTTATTTTTTAAAAATAAAATGCCTGATGCAAATTTAAGCAATTCGATGTGAATACAAACAAATTTCATAAAACACAGCGCAATAAATAAAACATCCGACATTTTTGTGACACTTATAGTGACGATAAATCAATTAAAGCCTTTATTACTTACATAAATAACCAATAATTCTTACAAGCTTTGGCAGTCAAAGCGTCACTCACACTAGCAGAAACACACAACTTATAAACCTATATTTCTAACGCTTGGCTCTTATTGATCTCTTCCATAATATGCAAATAAACAGATATTATCCATTTGAACATTATTCTCCTTTCCCGACCTTTATCTCCTTCCCTTTCCTATAACCAAACTAAATGGCGCTGTATACGTTGAAATTCACGATTGAGTTATATTCAATGTATTTCAGTGTATATTTTATGTATTTAGCGGTCGTCTTTTTGTAGTATATCATTGAAAAAATATTTTTTTTATGTAAATTAAACTGAAGAACTATATTGTTCTTTAAGCGGTCATAGTCAAATATATATTAGGCCTTCACATCTGAAACTTTGATATATTTTGTATGCACCTACGGATGCAACACATAATTACTTGTGATACATTGTAATGCTATGTTACTTGGTTACAATATTATATAAATTACGCCCTAATTTTTTAGGTAGTAGTTATATAAATATATTAACTCTTCAAGGTTTAGTGGAGAGTTTTCAAACCACGTATTTTCAGTTCAATAATTATGTTTTCTAGAATTCTTTACTATTCAAAACATGTTATTTAGTTTACTTGTGCCGTTGCTCGGCTAGCAGGTCTTAAGAGGCAACTAGTGCTAGGCAATGTAGTATTCATAATAAATATATTAAGTAGCTCATGCAATTCATCTCTTTAAGTGCCCTTAAGTTATTATATAAAATAGTACCTGTCCTTATATAGTCATTTACACGGGGAAGGCTTTGTAATTTGGGATAATATGATGCAGCTAGTATGCTGTCTCACAGGGCGAACTATTTGTATCAATGCTGTATTAAGGCAGCTTGCTGTTAAGGCGTCCGAAAAATTTCAACTAAGCGCTGGTTAAGCAACCGTTGATGTTAATACCATACTATTCGTAGATATTTACATAGCAATATATTACATCTTTAGACTGAAAGACCTTGTCAAGAAATAACATAGGTAGTTTTAATATAGCTCTTTCAGCTTTCGAGAATAGTAGGTATAGAGCTGATTATTTGGGCATTTTAACTCAACCTTCTAAAGACAGTCTATAACAATATAGGATGGGAAAAGAAACTCTAGTTAAGTGCTTTCATCCCGACGATACAGATGATCCAAATTATATTATCATTTCTACCATTCTTATTTTCAAGAATTTAAGAGTGAGGTAAGATAATTCATGGTTATTAATTTTATTTCTTGACGGTTTGGTCATCATTAATATTTGGAGATATAACTGGAAATCCTTATGACAAGACATCAGTATAACGCCGCGTTGAGTTATTACAATCAAATAGGGGATCAAATGTCTATATTTTTCCGAGTTAGTCGCCACGCATTTTTGTTAACAATATAAATATTTTTTAGTATTACTAACAGGACAGGTGTACATATCGAGTATCTCTATATGTTTTGTCACTTACGCACGCTAACTTTCATAAGATTTCTACTCTCGGTAAAATATCAAATGTCTGTTTAATTAAAAAATATTAAAGTTCGTCGCCACGCAATTATGTTATCGATACGGTGTGAATAGTAATAAATCATGGGCATGTTATCGGTGCCTTAGTTATCGCTATGCTATTATAAATCGGGAAATATGCGTAATCGTAATACAGCGCGGTTAGTACCAATGGTTCAATGGGCAGATGCCGGAGGAGCGGCGGCATGGCGGAGACGAGCTCGTAACTGCTGCAGCGCGGCGTTGGTGCCCGCCTCGGTCTCTTCAGTTTGTTCCGCTTGCTCTAAACGCCGCGCTCGTTCAGCTATAGCTCGCTCGAGCTCTGCAAAACCAGATTACGTTTGTGATTAGTTTATGGAATAAAGACAAACCATCATTAGCTAATAAGAGCACGTGCCTTCCCGCATAGCATAGCTATGAGGAGATTAGATCGTAACCTACCACACGGTCCAATGCGGATTCGTGAATGTTAACGACTGCCGTTTTAAGAGTGTTGACAACCAATCTGGTGTAATATTGAGATGTCGGCTCTTACAGCAACGGTCCGGGTTCGATCCCCGGGCAGTATGTACAAACATTTGTGTGTTTGAACATGTCTGTTTCTTGGTCTGGGTGTTTTCTATGTATAATATGTATGTATTTAAAAAAAAATATAAATATGTATATCAATTGTAATTCATATTACAGGCTTATGCTTAGTTTGGGGCTAGATGACGCTGTGTGAATGTCAGTGAATATTATTTTTGTAACCGGGACCAACGTCTTAACGCGCCCTCGAAGCACGGAATCATCTTTTTTGCAGGCAATAATTTTGTTTTTACATATTTACACAATGTAAGTAGGTATATAGGAATGTAAAAATAGCCTATCTAGGCTTGAATTACATTGACATGGTTCTTATATTATTAGTTTGTATTAAAGATTATTGCATTCATCAAGAAGGAAACAAAAATATCTAAGAACTCTACACTATTCATCTATTAGAATTGCCGTACCTACCATAGTAAATTAAAATCTCCTTAAACATATGATCATCTTACAATATCATATGCGGCTATTGCCAAGGTCGCAAATATTGACCGATTAATGAAAGTGCGTCCGCGCATTTATTGCTTGAGGGTGAATGGCCGGATGCACCTGTGCACTTCACATACGGCACCTCTAGTGCTGCTACAGGCAAGACCGGTTAACCGGATATTAAAATATTGCTAATGTTGTACACCTCTAACTCAACCTCAATTATAAATTATCTCCCGCCATAACAGGAATTCATTAAGTATATTTGTATTCAGGGATAAACTGGATAAAGAGAATTTCAATACAGCCACACACAATAGAATACTTGAACCGTATAAATTGCCAATCACAGGTAACACATTATTATAGAAAACATTGTTTTGTAACTACGGATCCAAATCGTTTCGAGTTAATTATTTCCCATAGCACCAATGAACAAGTTAGAAATATATATCTGAATTCCGGTAAACGCAACAACACTAAATGCACCCGGCAAGCGGATAAAGAGCGAGGCCGAATGTGCATCGAAAAACCAAACGAGTTCGGCGAACGCATTGTATCCAGTGTCAGGAACTGATGCATACAACATTTGAAAGTTAATTCTTTAATTCTTAACATACCTGTAATGCGGAAATATTAAAGATATATATTTTATTGGATTTTTTTACCCGGATGTAGGAGATTTCCAAGTAAAACAATATGATAATATAGACCACCAGCGCAATCCAGCCTCCAATATAGAAACTAAACACCAGATAACAAACATACTAATTTTTGGTGATTACATACACAATATATTATACAGAAAACACCACGAACGATGCAAACACATATGAACAATATGCATTTTCATGCATGTACATTGAACAAGCATAAACATTTTTGAACTGCTCGGAGAACCCGGCACTTGATGTGTCAGGTGTCACTTCTCAATCAAAACACCAAAACAATGTCAAACGATAATATGTTTGCGATATATTTCCCTATTTAAAAAGCGTTCAATCGAAGAAATTATTTATTTCGTCTTCTTACTTGTTTTATTCCTTTTATCCAAGGTCGGCCTCATTTATTATAAGCCGCGAAGACGCTTTGTTCTTCTTAGCTTTTTTTATGTCATAAGTGAACGGGACGGTCAGTGAGAGAGATACGCTACTACTCTGCGCCCATCTCCGGAGACGACAAATGTTTAGTATCTCTCTTAGTGAATTTGGTTGTAACCAGTAACCACAACGTTTTCAACTCATCAAAGCCCATAAGGTGATACCTGAATTATTGCGTAATTCTAAAAGATGTATTTACCGATTATGGATACTCATCATTACTATGATTGTTGCTTGGCCGACAATAATATGTTACTTACGCAGAAAGTATAGCTTGTTACTTAACTATGCCTAGTTAATATACCAAAGAAACCTGAATGATTTGGTCATTAAGAAAACAATTTGAAACTTAAAGAGTGGTGGAGTCATAATATGATGCTATGTATGACTTTACCACCTATATTTTAACGTATAGACTCCTGAAAGTTATGATAGTGGTTATTTAAGTTAATACAAGGTTAGGTACATTTAAATATTATTATAGTCATAATCCATATTTTAATTGTACCTAATATTTCAGTTTGCTTTTCCAATGAGTGACTAGAAATATATCGATGTAGGTTAGGTTCCGTTTCAACATATAACTCTATCATTATTTACTGTTCACGCGTATTTTGATGATGATAAATACAAATTTCATGCGTAAATTTTGTACTTACCTATGCATTATTCTAGGCAATTCAATTGTCTATTGATTTCGCAAATATTACATAAAGCATATAAGCAAAGGTTAATTCGCCAGTCGTTAGTCTTGCGTCATTATAAACGTTTAAATAATAACTACGTAATAGGAATACGGAAAACGTATTGACATACCGAGATTTATTACCTTGTACTGTGAAATAAAATTTATTTCTATTGGTAAAAAGTGTTTTATAATGACGGAGATGACTATGGGGATAAAATACAAATAACATGTCTATCATAATATGGTAACTTCATTTGACATTCATAAGTGTTTTTAAAGAACCCAAATTATATAAACCATTTTGATTTTATTGATCAGCTCGAATATTTTACTGGACTAAGCCTTTCGATATAATTAAGGGAATTTGGGTCCAAAACTACTGCTATATGCTGAAGTGCGAGCTGCCAGCCGTCTCGTCAGGTAGAGTTTCTAAAACTACTAGAGGTAAGTCGCTAGAAAAAAATAAGTTCGGAAGGCCTCAATAGTGGTATTTTATTTCCTTATAAAATTTTTTACTCCAAAAAATCCTTTTGTAGGAACAGAACCCATAATTTGTAAAGTCCTAAAAATATATCATTAAGACTATCAAAAGCCACTACTACCTTCTTCATACATTCATAAGAATTTTTTTATTTGTTAATTACCTGGAGTTTCTCTGTGTTCTCGTACTTGATTCAGGATCTGCTTTTCTTTGTGTTTCGAAAGCGCTCTTTCGAGTTCGCTCTTTTGGTTAAGGACGTTCTTTCCTCTGGAAATGAAAGAATTTGAATTAAGCATCGTAAATAAAGAAGAAATGCTGGACAAATAAAACAAAGAACTTTTTATATATAAACACCTTGACGACCAGAGCAATCGAATATAGCCCTGTCTAGCAGTACTTCTTAAAATATGCAGTAAACCTCATGATAAGTGAACTAACTGGGTCAATTCTTAACTACTTGTATTATCCTGGCGTCATTTCTATTGCATTCCTACCTACAAGTGATCCCGGAATTAAGATAACTGATTATGGTTGCTCTTTATAAGTTCCTAATATTTTGTAGCAATTCACTCAGCGTCTAAAAATTTATAATTTGCTGAAGATTTCAATAACGTCAACTACTATTATCCATATTTTCTTTGATTTAGTTGAGTTGATGCTGACGTTATAAATCCGACACGTGTAGCTTCAATGCTTTAATAAAATTAGAAATAATTAATACCTTCTTAACCTTACATGAACTTCTCAAACAATGATATGATTTTAGGTCAATTAACGGTTATTGTTTGATTTTTATTAACGAATACTACGAATATACCTACATCCAACGTCCAAAAATATCTATTAAGAACACTTACAGTAAAATAAATCTTGCTCCTGGCATGCTAAAATTGAGCTTTTACCAAATACCTAATGCATTCCGACCGTTTTCAAACAAACTACCACACGTCACGAATTAATGATCCTACTCGACATGACTATGACAGCAATTTGGGGAAAACGGTAACAAGCAAGCTTTTTTTATGACTCGATATAGATGCCTGGATAAAATAGTCAGTTATTTATTCGTTCTCATTTACTAACCTATATCAGAATACACTAGCACATACATGTTAAACTAAGGCCGGTATTCTAGAACGAGACTCAAACATTGATCTTTACTTGAAACAAGTTAGAAAGGGATGCTGATATTTATCGTATATAGCGCTATCTCTTTCTAACTCAATTTAAGTAAAAATCAACGATGAGTCTCGCTCCAGAATACGGGCCTTAAATTATATATTCTGACAAAGGCCTCAGTAGGTGTCAATAAATATCTATGCCCAGTCTAAACAAACTGCGTTGTGTTTCATCGAGTGAATGAGGTTATGGACGGTTTCTCAAAACTCCTCCTTTCCATATTTCCTAAGCCCATAACTTTATGATTGGCAACGTGGTGATATTGATTACATCCAGGTGAAAAACTGCTCATTTACCTTCCCTTGAAATATAAAAAATATAAGCAATTGTTAAACAAAGACAAACCTGAGTTACAAAAAACGTCATTGATAACTGTGCACGGGCAACGCCATATCTTATCAGGCTTGAAATTCACTGGCACGCTGCTATACCTTATATGGTTAATCATTGTCGACATAGTATACTGATACCATTCCTAAGCCGTTATCATTGATAAAAAGTATTAAATATTTACACCTGTAGTACTATATCTTGATGAATATAAGACTTGCACATAAAAATTTAGTTAAATAGCAGTGCTCATGTCAGCACTGAAGTGATTATTATTTTAGGATATATGCCAATAAAAAATGCACGTAGTTTAAATTATTTACATTTTCCTCTAGTGACATACACGATAAAAAATCCGAAGCACTGGTATCATAATGATTGATTGTTTTGTTAAATAAATTACAAGGAAATTTACTAGGTGGCAAACTCGGTTCCGAGTTGTTTAGGTAGGTCGAAGTGTCAGATATTCCATGAAATAGGAGTGTTTTGTACTTCTGTGTTTCTGGAGGAGGTCACTGTAGCTAGTAAAATTACCAGGTCAGGCGTATCACTTACCACCAGGTGAGCAAACTGACCGCCCCGTTCACTTATGACATATAAAATATTAAGTGCCTAATCTTTATCATTCGTGCAGTTCTTGCTGAAATTTTTGATTAAATGATAACAATTAAATCTGAAAATGTGTTTATCTACGTTGCTAAAATTGAATATGCAAAATATTCCACAAAATCACTAAATAGTTTTTAATGTAATGCAGGACATCTTTATGCATTCTACTAAACAACCAAGACTGTGGTTGCCATCACGCACTGAAACAGATTTTCAGATTGGTCTTAAGACCTTTAATCTTTGCGAGCGGCCTAGGCCAGTGGACTGTCCAGCTCATAAAATAAGGGTATATGTTATAAGGAAACCAGTATTCTAGAGCATTTCCCAAACTTTAAAACCTAGCCAAGTGATAGGCTAAATACAGAGTTATCTAGGTAGTATCCACCTTAGTGAAATAGGAACATCATGCTCTTTTACGTTTCGAGAGGAGGGTAAAGAATATCTAGTGGAATTAAATAGGTATAAGGGACTTAACATATGTCGTCTCAGGTTACAGGCGTAGACTAGTGTTGACGGATAACGTTATTATTATCTACTGTTGTTTTCTTCAACCCTGCATCTATCGAGGGCAGGCGTATCACGTACTTCTAGTACCAGGCCAGCGAACTGGCCGTCCGGTTCACGAGAATGAGATGTAGAGTCTAATGAGGTCATTACATGAAAACAAAAGCTTACACAACGAGTAATTAATTATGTCATAAATATGCATAAAAAGTATTACAACAGACAATCAATAATGTACTCTTATTCCCACGATCGATTGGTACCTGCATGTGTGAACTATATAGCTTTAAATGACGTCAACAGTACTGCATTGTTTTATTGCATCTCTTGCACATGTGTAGTAAGTTGTGCGTAACGATAGCTTTGGTACTGACACTCAGTATCTATATTTGAAGCACGCTTGTCCCTTGTTAAAAAATATAATAACTATAGTTGACAACAAACACAAACCGACAGACCAAAAAGCACTAAGGCCCGTATTCTAGGACGAGACTCAAGGCGTTAATATTCACTTAAGTAGAGTGAGAAACCACCACCCCTTTCTAACTCAATTTAAGCAAAAGATCAACGTTGGGTCTCGTTCTAGAACACAGGCCTAAATTAAAGGTCAGCACGCAAATCACGTACATAATGTGCAGTTATTTCACAATATCACGATTGGAAATACAAAAAAGAACTACAAAAGTTTCGATTGCACGTACCGAAATATATAACTGAGATATAACAAGATGTCCATGAGTTATTGAATTTCCATTCGGACCTCATTTTTGCAAACAACTGTCATATATTTACGAACCTCACCATTATTGTACACATGATTGCAAAGTTGTACTGTGGAATATATTGTAAGTATAAGTGGAAGTATGTTTGCGGTTAACATTGATTTACGATTACCTTTAAAATAACTTAGTGCTGATACGATGTACATATTATGTATTAGAATTTACGATTACTACTATCACCACCATTCATTCAATCCAAATCAAAAGATAAATACATATGCAGTTTGTGACAACGTAATATTTACGTTGGAGAATGTGTTATATTTTAGTAGCCACTATAAAAAAAAATTGTCCTGTATAATATAATTTGGAAATTGACACGTTTGGAATATTTTTCTTTATATTTCGCGATCTCGTATCAATATGAATACATTATTATAATATGAATGTTGTTATTGCATGATTATATTAATTAATTTACGATACTTTGCCCCAAAGTTAATAATCGTAAATAGCACATGCCAATCATAAAGCAGTGTTCAATAACGCACAAATTGAATTATAACTAAAATGTTTCAGTAAGTGCGTCCCTCAAAATTAATTAATGTCGTTAATAAAATGTGTTACTCCACCGGCGCGCGCGACTCTTAATAGGTTCGCAATCAGAAAATTCAGTCGAGCGTTTAGTACTGCTAAGGGCCCCACCACGAGTTTAAATCAACTTGACGTACTGTTAATCGCTGCTGCTAACTGTTTTGAATATAAATCTAAAATAACAAACTACAAATTGTACTTGTATCTTATCAATGCTTACCATGGAACAGTGAGCATAGGTCTTATGCAAATTACTCTACGAGAACTTGAATGTTGGCTGGGTCCAATCAGAAATCCGGAAAGCTCATTATGAAATTTATTAGGTTCAATACCTCAATCTATCGTTATGATTATCTATATGTAGCATGCTTTATATTTTAAATAAGAGTCGGCTGATTAATCTATGGCCGTGACGTCATAGTGTTAGAATTCCAATGAAATTGCAAGGAAATAAGTACTTTTGAAAGATCAAAAACGGAGTTCAGTTAATCTGTCAGTAAGAATTCTAATTGAATATTTAAAAACCTTTCAGTTTATTTGCTAAAAAAATAAAGAAATTACTGTTCATTCTCTTCTATAATATAAATTATATAAGAAATCACAGTCAGTCTCAAATATCGGTTACGATACTATGAATACTGGTGGACATTTTTGTTAACTAAGTTTGTATTAATATAATATAAGTGCTAAGCATGAAATATTATTCGATTTATTTATCATGAGTAACACTTATATTAATTGGACATTGTATATATACAAAAAATGTGTGAAACTGCTTCAAACGATGATGTCATCAGTCAAAAGCCTTGCACTTTTTCATACAAGCAAAACCCATTTGACAGATTCGCACACTGCATAAAAAAATCTGATGAGGGTCAGACTCGCTCGCATACCTACGCTTTTGCAAAACGTGTTCAACTCTGAGCAGGTAATGAGACATTCCCAATGTAATTTTTGAAGGTTACATACATAGTTGTATGATTTTGTTGATATTTTTTGTAATTGAAAATATTACTGGATTAAAATATTAACGTAGACCGTAAGTCAGCGCGATTTACTCCCGGTTAATTACTGCCAGATTCACGTTGCGCCCGCAGCCTATAGCACTAATGAAATGTTACACCGTTCGCTAACTAATAGCCGGGAAAATTTGTTAGTAGGCTTCATCATTTGCAAGTCGACCAGTCTCGAATTCGTTTAAGTTCTACATTAACTGGCGTAATTTTAATTACTTTTACCCCATAGATGCTGAATTCAACATCTACACACTTGGCCTGCAGCCTAGGGCCCCCAGGTTATAAGGGGCCCCCACACCCCGCTAAAACAATAGGCGACTCGGTTTCTCTGTCTCAAACGTCGCCTGGAAGAGATTGCTACCAGCAAATAAGGTCGCCTTTTGTACAATTAATATTTGCGTAGATTTTAGAAATAATTATGTTTTTGTGCAATAAAGAATTTAAAGCAATTATATATCATTCATTATAGAAACAGTTTCCTGACGTGACTATTAGTTGATCGGCCCCTCAGTAGTTTCAACCCAGGGCCACACGAATTCAGTCTGCCCCTGGTGTTCCTTTTTTTATACAAACTACTTTACTTTTTCCTTTCTATAATATAAGGGCTACCATTATACAGTTTTTGAGACCCAAGTCAACATCGACTACACGTGGTGCATCCTGCGAGGCTCTGACGACACGTCAACATGCGATAGACCTAGCGGGTTTCAGTACGGATGAGAACAATCATTGGGGGAGGCTTTTATTCGATTAAGACAACATGGCTTTAGTAAATAGCTAAAGTCTGCTTGTTTTTACCATAATACATAAATATAAAAAATAATCTCCATGCCATGTTGATATTTAACTACGACTTATCGCATACTGTAATTGGAACTCGATTGAGTCATGGCCTGCGCATGTTAGAAAATATCATATTTTTTATGGTCGTTTAGCATTATTGCTTTGAAAGTGTAAGTTGTATCAAATACAAAATATAATCTGGAATTGGGACACAAATTATAAACTGCGATTGCCTATGACATGAAGACACGATACAGCAAAGTAGGTCTCGCTCCGATTTAGTTCAACATAAAAATCGGAACTTGGCGTTCCGTAGTCGCCATGAACTTATTGGCCTATAAATCAATACCAAGTTGCGGACTAAATCCTATGCCAAATTCTACTGGTTAAAATATTCAATGGATATTATAAAATGACGAAAAACAAATTACTACAGCGAAACTGTAATCGAAATCTGTTGATTATTTCAAGGAAAACAGTTATTATTCTTTACTCAGCATAATTTTGTACTGATAAGTTATTCTACCATGCTTGTTCTGAACTCATTATAATGAATTACAGGATGTTTCTTCACCTTAAAAATAAATTAGTAGTAATTACATATTATATATATAATATTATTTGTGCAATTATTATTTATTTACTACAACTTATGAATTCGTTAAAGATATTTTCTTCTATTGGCTATAAATACTTTGAACTACGCAACACCAGTTTGCAGCCCTGGAAATAACTGTAAACAAAGTCGCTCCATCAACCTACCACTTGCATTGAATACCGTTCCCGTTAGCAGGCTGGGAATTGCTTCCTTCCGTCACAAGGACGGCTGGTGCGGAAATAACAGCCCGAGATGGCTCCGGCAGTCGCGGCACGGGGAAATGAACTGATTCAACAGGTCAACACTGTATATATATTCGCATGAATAAAGCAATCGTTATATGACAAATCACTGCTGTGGACGCACAATTCAATTGAGAAAGGCATGTTAGACCACTTAGAGAATAGAATAGTTCCCGTTATAGGAATTGGTTGCGGAGTGAAAATCGACGGAAATCGATCGTGAGGAATTCGATTAAAGTGGAAGGTCAACACGCCACTGCTACTTAATTTATTAGTAGTACTTGTATATGTGCAGTCCAGGTTGCAACAAAGAACCATTATAGATCGACACTAGCAGCAAAACTATTTATTTTATGGTCTAATGTGAAAACCATTGAAAAATTAAGTATCATTCGATTTTAAAATGGTTTTAATGTAGGTACTCACTAACAGGGCAATATAAGATGCCAATTTATGGCATCTAATATAACACTAAAGACCTCACAGTTAAGATCACAGCATTAACAAAGACAAAGTGGTTAACAAAGCAGTTTCACTAATGAATACTTTGACCATAAAATTGAAACAAAATTTCATAATATTTTCGCTTGATCAAACATTTATTATACCATTTCATATAAACGTTACAAAATTAGTGCTAAAAACATGCTATCGGGTTGTTAAAAATAAAAGACTCATTCATTTCGAAACAGAATACTAAATAGAACGCTTTATATTAGCATTGGTGCTAACGAAACATATTTGTTTCCTTTATGACGACATATAGAGCCGTTGACAAGCTGTGTGATGACAAAAGCATACCTACTGCGAGTAAATTCATAGCGAGATCAGGCGACAGATGTTTAGTAATTACAGCCAGTTCACAGGACTCGGCAGGATGTCATGCACCTGCGTTAAGATTCCGAAACAGTCATAGCAAAAACTCAGTTCTATTTTAGTCTGACGTTAGGACTGTGGGTTACGAAATATTTTGGTGGAATCATTTTGTCATCTTTTATTATAGTCTTAGATAATCAATAAACTAACATTAAAGTAGATTAAAGGTGTTTTTTTACTTTGGAACAGCACTGGGAAATATTATAAAAAAATATAATTACTTATGTCAAACTGTGATAGACATTTATTGCACCATACGCTGTAAAAAAATGTACCAGCAATCAATGATATTCTGTATATATAAAGGTAGATACGCCATCCGTGCCTCAAAAACTAACCGCCGAAGAGAGTACAGTTTGTACCCTTTTGTTTAGGTAAATGTACGCTCATTCGAAATATTTGTATGTGTGCTGTCACCGCATTCGGAACACTTTTTCGTTTTGTGAGCATATCACGAATTTATACTTTTTTACATCATTGCCAGCAATATTAATATTAATATTTACAGGATAACGTTAAAATCAACGTTTAATATAAGTTTCCTCTACAAACTGTAGCCTTTACTTTTAATAAGCGGCGGTGCGGCAACTTTGATGAGAGGAATCAATGGAGGCTTTCCGGAATGCCGACAAAAAATGCACCCTTCCTTTGATTCTCAGGATAAAAAGGAATTCCGGCACCAATAACATTCATTGTTCAAATTTTAAACGCGGTCGTACAGCTATATATCTTTTATTACTACTAGTCTTAATCTTGAACAGTTTGCTAACAAATCCTCTTTCGTATATCTTAAAAATATTAATCATAACCAGATTCTTAGAATGTTAATGTTTTATTATTTAAAGGTATAATAACTGCCCCGACCGACGTCGTGCTGGCTGTCTGTGATTTTTACGATATTAAGAAATAATTTATTTATTTTAAACATAAATATTTTATTTGTAACAATAATAAAATTGCAAATGTATTTTATTTTATTTACCTACAATATCATCCAGCTTTACTATAATGTTGATGGGCAGAATACTGTCTACATTCCCAATAGAACGGCGAATGCTTTTCTGAAAAACTCATCGTTGAATGCTTTTGTACGAAGAACAATATGCTTTTGACGAAGATTCTTGTTCACAACAATAGGGTAAGTTAGTAGCGACAGGTGCGGACAAAGGTTTTCAAAAATTATGATACAAGGTATTTTGTCATCAAATATAAATAATATATAACAATCAATCTGGGATTGGGTAGTGCTCCCGCTAAGACGACCCAAGCGAAGTGCAAGGGCATTACTTACCTTTTCTGTAAGTGTTTCGTAGTTTTTTGAACTCTCATAGAATTGGATTTCGATGTACAAGATAGTTCAGATTCTCAGGATATTATTTCAATCCCAAACTTATTAAATATACAGACTCAATTGTATAGCTCTTATACTTTAGATTTTATTTATATCTAAAATACACCGATTTCGTCTCTGATTTAATCTTAGTTTAGTATACAACCAACCAAAAATTCTCAAACTTTACAGCTTTCACCCCCCTTCCCCTAAAAGGGGGGGAGGGTGGAAGTTTAAATGAGAGTTTGACCAATTTTATGAATAAAGGCATAAATGTTTTCACGGGACTGTAGACCGTAGACAGTAACCAAAAACCTATTAATAAGAACTTGAGAAATAAAATATACACTAAATAAAACTGCCTAGCAACTAAAAAAAAGAACTGACGTCCTGACAAAAACATTTTCCGTTAAATTATGTTAAGACGACCACATAAAGTTTGCCCTGTGAAAAAGATATCAAACCACATGTAGAGCCAAGTTTTTGAATCTACGCGGCCTTACACTACCGACCCTAACTTCAACAAAATTTACATATCAGTGCCAAACTTATTTTTCAAGTAGATATCAAATTACATTAATTTGTGATCTGATATCATTTTCTCAGGGCAAACCTTGAGTATATGTGGTCGTCTTTGCAACATTTTATATGAAACGTTTTCGGTGGTTGAGTTTATTTATTATAGTGGTTTACATTTCAACTTTCTTCAAGATGTAATTCATATGCATTTTGAGAATAGCACTAAATTAACCTCCTGAACAAATCTAATATAAAATTTTCAAAGATTCATTTCATTTAGAAATCAATGAAGTATATTTTAACAGCGTTCGCTTTCATTTTTACGGGGCGAAGCTCGTTGGTCAAGTAGAAACACAAGATAGGTAACCTGTTCCAGCTGAGCCAGTTTCTTAGAGTATGGCTCGATTAAATTGATAACTATAAAAGTAAGAATAGGAATATTAACACAAGTTGGACACTACTTAAATAATAATGAATACAGTATAGGTAATATGTTAATACACGGCGAATAAAAAAGACAACTAATTGACTAAATTTAACTATGAGTATAAGGCAACGGATATTAAATAAATTTTATACCTACCAATAATCGCTCAAATGTCCGATTAAGTGTTAATGAATCGAGACACCATATAAAATCTATTGTTAGACATCTCCTGAAGATGCCTCAACAGACGAAGGCTTACCATATTGTCTTACCTTACTACCTTTTTGTAAAAATAAATGAGAACACCATATTTCCATGTACTAATACAAACAGACCTGTTAAAGCATGCAAGTGTGTATACAAACGATAACTTTAGCACAGAAGCGGAAATCTCAACTATACACCAAAGTTTATAATACGTATACTCACATCCTCTGGTTAAACATGAGTTCCCTGTGCAAGTCCATGCGCTGCGGGCTGTCCAAGCAAGGGTTGGGCAGCCGTCGCGGCGCTATAAGGCCGTCGCCGACGGCCGCTCCCTCGCCTTCCTGCACCATATCGCCTCTCAACACCGACTCCGATACAAGCGGAGCCGAGGCCACGCCGCCTGACGCGCTCAGGGCGCTCGTACACAGTACTGAGGACAAATGTTATACGTGAGCATAAACATGTTAGGTCTTATCAATTTAATATCTGGACAAAGTATCTTTAGGGTTCTTCTTCGTAGAATGAACAGTCCGAAGAAGTGTAATTAAAGACATATTTATTTAAAGCACGAGATGTTTTTATGATGAAATTGAATAATTAATTTTGGACGTCTGAATATTGCTGGACAAAGCTACGAAAGAGCGTCGGTGGCTCAATGGTGTGGTCTGTTGCCCTCCTACTGGGAGGTTCAAATCCCGCCACGTACCAATGTGTTTACGAATTTTCAAAAATATATCAGATATCCGACGCTCTTACGGTGAAGGAAAACATCGTGAGGAAACCTGCGCACGTCTACGAAGAGATTCAAAAGTTGTGCGTGAAGTCGTTCAATCCGTACTGGGCCCGCGTGGACGACTAAGGCCTAAACACCCTATACGAGTAGGCTCGTGCCCCTAGGTGGGGACTGTAATGAGCTGATAATGAAGCTACGATGTGCTCTCTATTATTATCTATATTTCAGTATCAATTTGGAAAAGTGCTTACCAATACCGATTACCATTCGAGGAGTTTCGGTCCGATAAGCTACGTTAGTATAGATGAGGTTGGTTAGCATTCCTTCTTATTTGATATTAGGTACGAATACTTATATTGCCTTTGTAAAACAATCGTTTACCATTGAGCTGTGTAAATAATTCAGCCACTTGAATAAACAGTTCAACTTAAATTTTGTAACGTTTTAATCAAATATTGATATTGCCTTAATTACGTAGTAGGTCCAAAACACGATCATAAATGGTACTCGTATTTAAACAACATAATATTCTGCGTTATTATTAAATACGATTGGATTGGAAATGGAGTGAGGGACTGACAATAATTGTATAATATATGTATATTTTAACTTTTATTGTAGAAACTGTGTATGTAATAATTCTTACCTAGATATCCATATACAAAGGTATTGTTGAAATGAAAAAATGAAAATGTGAAAGTGTTTATTCAGTTTAGGTCCTTAAAGAACACTTAGAATGTCAAATGAAGCTACCACTGGTTCGGGAGTAGTTTTCCACTGAGAAGAAACAGAAGAAACTCAGTAGTTTACTCTTTTTCAAAAAAATTGTGTTGAATACAGATCATTGTAATCCAAATAAATTATATAAAGCAATTATATTTTTCAATTTTATCGTATTATTGTAAAAAATATACAATCTACAAAATACTATTAAGCAGTTAAGTATTATATAAATTTAAATAGATGACAACAAAAAAAAAAAACAAAAAGTGCATGGCGTGGATCAACATGTCATGAGTAACTATAATCTTAAACATATATGCTTTTTTTTATTAAAATAGATTACATGAGACTTAAACTTATGCAGGGGTAAATCAATTACATTTTGTGGTAGCTTATTAAATATTTTAATGCTTATCCCACAAAGAGTTCCAACCTTATGCAATCTAAGATTTGGAACGGCAAGTTTGTGTTGTTCCTAGTGTTCAAACTATGACTTATCTGACTTTTTTGAAAATACATGTAAATTTTTGTGTACATAGATGACTATATAATATGTATCTGAGTAAAATATTATTTGTTTAATAATTCCCTTAGTGAGCACGTGATTTAAGGCCGTATATCTCTGATCTTTTCTAATATCAAAATTGTTTGTAGATCAGGAGCAGACCCCACAAAAGTAGACCATAAGCATCACGCTGTGAAAATAGCTAAAATACACAAGTCTTGCAGTCTCAAGTCTCAGTTGAAACCAACAATATTACAACAAATTGTTGACTTTCAAATATATTTCTAAGGCATTTCCATACCTATCCCCAGGGAATATATATATATTATTTCCATCCTTCATAAGATTCTCAATTATATATATCAAAAGATAGGCGATGGCCAATAATAACGGTTAGTGAACTTTTGAAGCCAAGTAATTAAGATACATTTGACAATTGTTTCTTTCGAGCATTTTCATTTAACAGTAAGTAAACAAATTACTCTCTTTTGTGCACTTCAGAAGTACACACGTATTTTAATTAAATATGTGAATAACAATTATTAATTAAACATATTAATAATTAACTAAAAGCCAAACAAAAATTATATCGAGAATGAAATTAGTAACTGAACTATATATATGAATAAATTACGAAATATCGCTAAGCATTAATGTCATTTGCTTGTGCAAATTTGCTAACATTTATTGAAAGAGTGCCGTTGAGTCATTAGCGCTCGCGATTAACGCCAACAACATCATATTAAGCAATTTTGAACAAGACAACAAGATCGTTCAAAGTCATTTACAATTCATATTATGTCCAATCTTCTGTAGTCAAATACCGTGAGTTAACACAATGTATAAGCACGGTTTACTTGTATACTGTCGAACAAAATCCTATTATAGGATAGAAATATTTATAGTTCCCTCCTAGAGATAATCAAGGTGAACCGTTACGAACACATATTTTTATAATGGAAGTCATAGTTATAAAATTTACACTCTAAACAGGTACCTTATAAGAATTTAATGAATCACAGATGATGTCATTCTTCGGGACATTGTTTTATGAGCTCTCTGCGTCTAATACGTGAGATAAAAACAAAATGTCGACTTCTATTATAACTGGAAGTTACATTCTGTTAAATATACTTTTAAAATGGGTAACTAGTTAAAACACAGTGTAAGATTTATATTTTGTTTTTATATTAACAAACGAGGATGCAATTTTACAATTAACCACAGATGTGTATTATGTTATCGTTGCATTTCTGTTTTGAAAACGATGTCGTAACCAAATTTATGTGCACATTTTAGCATACAGCGCGAAATCCATATTTTGGATGAATTTCCTTTTTGTGCGAACATTGCAAAATGGCAATACACTTAAAAGTAAAGCGTGCCGGCACTAAAAGTTACCGGGTATTGTTTCATAGCTGTGACCTCTTTTGGTGTTGTGTTTCGCGACAATACGTCTGCCGTGATTGCGCGTCCCAGCAATGAGCACAGGTTAATAAGCGCACTGGGGACCGTTTCCTGGGTCGTGCTGTTAAATAGAGCTGCTGCCTACCCTCCGTTGTTATTCTGTGTACCTGGCTTCATACTTGTACTTAAGTACCGGAACTCCCCGACTACACCCTTAGATAGAAACAGTTTTGTTCCAGTGCAGTTATGTGAAATCCAGAGATACGCATATCAGCACATTGTCGTCATTTTCTCTCAAATAAAAAAGAAATGTATATTTGTCAGTGTTATTTTTGTTTAAAACGGTTCATTGATATTATTATGATTTAGATTTTGTCGACTTGGTGTCTAGATTATTGTAGGTATCTAGTATACTCGTATTGTAAAGAATTAAATTAATTACACATAAAAAAGTGTTGTAATAAAGGTTAAGGTTGATATTTTTTAACTTTGTGCAAACCCAAACCAACCATGAAACTATTCATTCCTTTTGACGTTAACCACATGTGCGTCAACTAAAAATATTCATGACCATGAATGATAATCACGAGTTTCATCGAATACATATTGGAACCATAATACTAAGATACATCAGTAGTAGGTACTTTAAGTGAAATCGGTTTAATTTCTTAGAATTCAAATAAATATTATTTCATCGACATATCAAATATTTCTCTGAAATCTAAAAAGCTTTTTTAAGAATCAAAAGAAAGTGAGAACTCGCGATCTTGCCGGAAACTTCATCTTACTGTCCCTTCACATTCCACCAGTTATTTTACAAAATCTTTCGTTGTTCGCTCCATATTATTATGGAATTCTCTTCCCGTATCTATTCAAAATTCACACGCCTTGCCTATTTTCAAATATAGTGTTAAATCATATTTTCTGTCTCTAATTCCCCCGTAATACTTCATACTTGACACAGGAATTTTAAATTTCTCTTCTTTTTCTTTCTCTTCTTATAGTTTGATAGCACTTATGTGAATGTATATATATAATATTTCATCCAAGGTATATGCGTTGATACTGTTTATATGTATGTATTTGTGTATGTAGGTTTTAAAATTATATTTATTGTATTTTATTATTTTTATATAACTTAGGTTTTATTTTTTGCACAGCTCAATTATTAAGAAACTATCCTCTTCTGAAGGTTGTCTGGAAGAAATTGCTTTTTAGTAATTTTTTTTTTATTTTTTTTATTTATTTATTTATTCATTTATTTCAGATAACTTTGATCCATTATTTGTTAGTAACAATATTTTACTTAGCTCTACTGTTAGTCCAAATTAATATTATATATATATATATATATATATATTTTTTTTTTTTTTAATTTTTTAGTAATAAGACGCGCTGATTTATACACTTTTTGTTCTGTCCATGTTTTCGTTTTTTATTTTCTTACATTCTTACATGAAAAAAGATTTTGTGCATAAGTTTTTTCAGTAAAATTTGATTTCATTCCCAATTTCTTTATTTTGTATGGAAACAATGCTTGTTTCTCTGTTCTTTAATACTATTACAAATGAAACTGAGCAGTGTCTTTTTTAAAAAAATAATATATAATGAAAAGATAAGCTAAAACACCGAAACAATTTATAATGTCTTCGCTTTAGTAAAGACCAGACCCGAGGGTTGCAATGTAAGTAGGTACCTTACTCATTGCGGCTCGTTATCTCACGTCACGACCTCATTCTGGCACTTTACACAAACGGAAATTGTATAGTTCGCCAGTGATGAATTTTTTAAATTCATTTCATTTCAAAACTGTAAGTTGCGAATGAGTTCGTTCTCGATTTTCAAAATATGAATCCTTCTTCTAAATGTAACACTGTATTGTAAGTGTTACATACCTACTGAATTATGACAAATTATTTTTATATGCCTGCATATTGTTTGTATTGTAAAGTAGATTATACTTTTAAAAATTCCTGAATTTTATTTATATTATATATAACGTATATTATATTACATTAACATATACACAGTGGCTGTTTGTGATTTATTGCAAAGTAAGAAACAAGTACGTCAAACAAATCGTCTTGTTAAATATAAAGTTACGATTTTATTTATTTATTTTACATGTGATTAGTTCCCGTTTCGGCTGTTATAGCAACCGAGCTTCGCAATCCGTTTCATAAAAGGATTTATTATTTTTTCGCAACTTCAACAATATTATAATACTGCAATATGTCTTAAAATCATTAAATACAGGTATATCGTAATTTGACTTTACATCTACATGGCCTGCAATATTTTAAAATGTGGAATAAACAAATAATATCAGTGTAGGCGAATTATTTAAGTGGAAACGGTGAAATACTTAAAGATAACCAACAATGCCAGCGCGAAGAGAGATAACCACTATCAAACGTTTCATAATACTGTAGCAAATTTTTGGTAATTACAAATATGAGAGATCCGAAACTAATTCTAGCGGTTTGAAACCGATAGATTGATTTATGAATTGGAAATTGTTTCACAAATAAAACAATGTAGTTACGTTCTTTGCTAAGCATCTGTCAGTTAACTAAGTAAATATTATTAAGGCATTTTTGTTAGGAATTGCTACTTCATTTGATTTCGGCAAGTATCTGTATACGAATTCTATCCAAATTAATAATAATTAAGAGCTACTTGGCAGTTTCTTATTGTGGATGCATGTTATTTATTACTAAGTCTTATGTCGTATGTTTAATTGCATTTCTCACAAAGCTAATGTTAACAACGAGTCCTTGAAATGAAGTAATATTACATTTTTATCACATGTACAGAGAACTTTGCACAATACAATGAACAAAAATAATATTGTGTTTTGCCCATAACGCACGATCGATAATTTAATAGACCAAATAGAGTAGTCGCAACCACAACAAGGTCATCAAAACCTCGTATGCCCATTATCCATTCCACTAATAGCTATCGAACTATCCATCAATATAACTGTATTCTTGCGAGTTCGCGTTGACCCTAATTCTAGCGATGCTGTCCAAATTTTATAGCACGCCGAGTCACACATGATATAAGCGGTAGTTACATAATGCGCAACCACTGATCAATATCTCCGTGATAGGCTGCAGAATGAACCTGTACACTGCCAAATTTAAAATTATTTTCGTATTTTCGTATGAATCAATATAATAAATAAACGGTTGAAAATTAACATGAATATTTGAACAACACGGAAGTCTAACTTGGGCACAAGCAAATATCTTGAAAGGGCTGACCCTTTCAAGATAATTTTGTGTAAGGTAGATTTTTACCTATCTTACACAATGAAGTCAATGAAAATCTGAATACTTAGAAGCAGGTATCTCAGATATGTAAAACTTCTAAAAAATTCACGAGGTTAAATTTTTCCGCTTTATACAAAATAATATTAGATGCGTATTACTTTGAATAATCCATAAAGACGCAGGAAGCGGGTGTCCCTCTTCCTTGTGACATTTCTGAAAATTAGGTTATAACATCTAGTCCGCCACTTCCATTTCTAGATCTAGGACTTCGCTCGAGTTGCGTTAATGGAGTGGTAAAGTTTCTTCCAAGTTTTGGTATGGTTATGGCGGCACCATGACTAGATGTTTCGAGTTGACATGCGCTTACTTGCCGTGAATCACGTAACATGTGTAGTTATCGTTGTGTACTTAACCTGCTTCTTGACAAAGCAAATTTAACCTAACAAAATGAGAGACAGTTCCGTGGCACGGGCTTAAGCGATAATATTGTTGCCTAATGAACACACGTAATTACACCTACATTACAATAATCATTACTAAAATAAAATCTTGGAATCAACGATTATTTATGCATAGAGGAAATTTATGATAAAACATAGTGAGCAGGTCCAATGCGAAGTTCGCTAAATCTAATTTTTTTATTGCAGCAATGGCTACGGTGACATTGGTCTTCGAAATCATAATGTTAATCAATCCATGCATAATTTCTTTAATACATCTTGGGCCATCAATCCATTGATTTAGCTTAAGAGACATCATTATTGATGACTTAGTTTAAAATATCTTACGATTGTTCTATACTGGCAATAGTAGCACGGTAGTTTTACCCGCGAAGTTTCTGTTCCCATTGGAATTTGGGGACAATATATAGCCTATATGTCATTCTACTGTGTCATCATCATCAGCTCATTAAACGTCCCCACCGAGGGGCACGAAGCCTACCCGTATAGGGTGATTAGGTCATAGTCGTCCACGCGGGCCCAGTGCGGATTGGACGACTTCACACACAACCTTTGAATCTCTTCGCAGGCGTGCATGAAGGTTTCCTCACGATGTTTTCCTTCACCGTAAGAGCATCGGATAACGTACATATATTTTCGAAAATTCGAAAACACATTGGTACGTGTCGGGATTTGAACCTCAGCCCTGCCGGTAGGAAGGCGATAGTCCACACCATTGAGCCACCGACGCTCTAAAAGGTGTATAAAGCTTTTATTTTAATTACACTTTCACTTTATATGGATTAAAATATATAACAAGCATCTTATAACAACATTAACACGTAGTGGAAATTATGTATAGCTATAATCAGGAAACATTGAGTGACACTGCGCTCCAACACGGACAACAAACAATGTACGAAATAGCCAAATAATTACTCTTCAAACGACGGGCACGGTAATTAAAGCTAAACATTTACCTCTATAAAAGTAGTTTCACTTCAAACCGTAGACGTCCAACTATAGTACGTAATATCAACAAACAGGCTAATCATAAACTAATAATGCGCAACATGGACCTTAAAAATGTGCACCTATAAAGAAAAATCAATAAAATCCTTGTTTGTACACAGTTCAGAGGAGTGTCCTTGAGTAAGGATATTTTATTCAAACTCGGGAGGCCGGGCAGCGATATTGAACTCGCTTGTGAAGGTCGGAGGACATAGCGTGCGTCGGCATTGAGGGTAACTCCCTCTCAAGGTCTCTCCCGAATTCTGGGCTACGAAGGTTAAATTGAAAATTACTATAACTTACTCTCATAATTCGATTTAACAGAGCCCTTGAAGAATTCTTTGTCCAAAAAAAGTAAGAAGATTGCCTATTCTAATCTTTTATATAAATGATAAGAGAGAGTAACAAGAGTAAATACATATGAAGAGAAAAAAGAATAAGTACTGTCAACGAAATGAAATTTAATGAGACAAAAATAAAATAAACCCAAACACATCATTTTGTATGATCTAGGTACTTTTTTATTACTGGGGGCCTACCGACAATAATACTACTTCACCTTTTCTAGTACAAAAATGATGTCGTATTATTTTAGTTATACTGTTTTAAGAGATGGTGGTAACACTACTGGTTGACTGTTAGTACAACAAAATATACCCTACAAATATTGAATTTAGCAAATGACAACATGAAACTATTTCAGAGGACCTTGAAGCTTACCAAGCCCTGTAGCCTTACGACTGATTCCCTAAACTTTCCAAGAGAAATATTTATCCGATACGCCATGAACTGACCCCTGACCTATAGTTATATTTAGAAACTCATCCGGTGAAATAGCTGTAGCAAGGCCGTGATAGTGCTCATTGGCTGAAACAATTGACGTCATTCCCTACTGAAGGTTGCCGTCGAAGTAAATAGACATGCTAATCTCCTTGTACATAGATAGAAATATCAGAAAAAAAACACTTTACCTAGGTACCTTTTAAACTCTTGGTGATACAATTTCACTATACTTAAAAAAGTTTTACAATTACCACTGTTCACAACTAAATTGAGATATCTAATTCAGTGCTTTACCGAGTGATCCTCAATTCACAAGCTTATAAATGAAAAGAATCTCACCAAATGTGATGCCTTTGAAACATTTTTCTGGATTATTTTCTCATAAGCTTCTTCCGCGAAGCTGTGAATGTCTATTCATGAAGCGTCTCAGTATAAGAGCGCGTCTGTATTATTATTTTCTTGGCATATTACATAATTACTACGCTGCAAATGTAAAGATTATGTATTTTTATTATTGTTATCTTAAATATTTAACCCTGGCATGCAGAATCGGCGGATAGCTTTGAACATATACAATGCAGTTGAGTTGTAACGAGATAAAAATCCAATGCAATATGTAAGCAACGAGTATCTTAATGTATTGTCTATAATGAGGGTGTATGTCAGTTTAGACATTAATATTGCAACATCGGATAAAACAATACATTTGTTAAATCCATTGTTCTTTTACTAACAATATTTCCTAGAAAAAAATGGTGTTTGTTTAACCTTACAAACAAAAGAATAATAGTCGATAGAACACATCTGAGAGTAAGGTGCAATTTGAAACGGCTCATTCGATCTCGTTCACCAGGATGTTTTGAATAATGGTACAGTGACGTCATTAAGCTTTGACACAAATAAGAAGGGTCAGTTGTCGCTCAGATACGCATTATACTGGCCAAACGAGATTAATAGCTGTACCCCTTTTAATTTGATTAGCGGCTCAGAGTGCACGTTGGACGTTAACAAATGCTATAATCAGAGTACTTCAGTTTCTAATTAACATTGTGTATCCAAGTGTTTTGATGTGTTTTTTCTACTTATGTATTTATTTCATCCCTTTGTTATGATGATGATTGAATCAGAGTAATTGGCTACTTACAAACCCACTTTAAAAGGTACTTTACTATATATTTCAATGTAATGTTACAGGATAACGCAACACCCATGCACAATCAGGTACACACTTGCATAGGGATTTTGTGTGGGCAACTTATTTAAATCACAAACTTTAGCTGAATAGTGTAATTATATTCAGATTAATGTATAATAAAGGATCTTGTATGCAAAGATCTATTATTAACTATCTTAAACAGTTCATTGTAAGTAAAATTATTTTTATGCTATGGCAAACGAGCAGACGGCTCATCTGATGGTAAATGACACCGCCGCCCATGTATATTTACAATATCAGAAGCACAGACATCAGAATATACATTAGACTGGACAAGCCGCTAAGTTTATAGGCAGTCCCAGTGTCGCAATTTCTTTTCGGTTCTTACCTGTGAAAAGTTATTATATTTCTTGATAAATTTACTGATTCATTGCGATGATGGCATGTTACAATTGCACAGGATGGCAGTTTGGAAAAAAAACGGTAATTTCTTCTAATATTCGTGCGTCTTGACTCGTCTCACAAAGCGTAAACTAGTAGCCAGTGTATGCTCGTTGAGCTTACAGTTGTCGCACTTTAAACGCGGCTTGCCCCATCTCCTGTATTGGGAAATCTGTGATCAGAAGGCACTGAAATGCGTTAATAAATAATGTGCAAAATGCAATACTTTATTCGAAATATTAAACTTATTTCCCAACCAATTTAAACTACGAGTGACTACTCAAAGTTATACGTTAAAAATTTTCATAAGTTCAGATTAAAAATTTATCACGAAGACATTAATCAGGACTGCTTGCTACTGGCATAACTATATGTTATACATATATCACTCACAAGATTACCCAGATTTATTAATTCCATTCATTCGACTAGTTACGTTTCATTCATAATCCTATTTTTAAAAATTCCTAACCGATTGTACGGTTTAGGCAACCGTTACGAAACCAGGCGTAACCATTAGACAATAAAGTCGGTATATTGTGGAATAATGGGAGAAGAAAACATTTCAACGGGTATATGATTCCCAAGGCACGCGCGCACTGGGGTCGGATGTTTATAGCACATAAATTATAAATGGACGGGAGAATTTTAAGAAACTCTTTCAAATGTACCGTGAAAGAGTTGCCGAAACACATAAATTCTATGTTAAGAAACATTGGATTTGGAGCAAGGTAACGACTGTTACTACCGTTTTAATCTATAAACGAGGTGCTGACGTATTTGATACGTTAGAGCTATCCCTCGCTGATGTGTGGCACAATCAATAAGCCACTTCCTGATGCGGGCACGCACGAATCACTTATTACAGCTGATGACAGTTATGACGGCGATACAAATTTTCCCGTGTGCTTCAATGGGCGAGGTCAACTAATTCGACCAAACGAGATGCACAATACGGCTGCACTTGTACGCTTAATAGGACCAATAAAACTAATAGAAGCTCATTTGTTCTGCTGGAATGGATCGTTAAAATTTAATTTTTTGATCACGTCTCCAAGATTAAACGGTATAACTTCAAGAACTCGCAGACATATGCGATTTAACGCATACAAGTGAGAATATTAGATGTTTGAAACAGTGATTATATCTGTACCACTATGTCGATACAAAATAACAGAAAATATAAATAACAAGTTTGATAATATGATTTTATGAGAAAAGGCACAGTTAACTCATCTGGATTAACCCACAAGCAACTGTTATCTGTAGTATCCCTTATCGGATTGTTCTTTCCACACACGCAATTATGGGTTGTCGTTACAGATTATGGATCGTTTGAAAGCAACTGGGGTGTGACTGGAAAGGGTTGAGCGATTTAGGGGACAACCCCGTTTGATTGCACGAACACTATTAGTTATTAGCATTTGCATTCGCAAGTATTATCTTACATATCCCTAAGGAAAAGTCACATGAGTGCAAAGTGTTCTCTTTGTATTTAAATTTCATTATCTTTACCCTATTGAAACTAAAAAGTCGTTATTACCTGTTTCGTTGAATAAATATGAGTATAATAATAAAACCTTTTTAAATTATTTTGATAATATAAAAGGTAGTTCCCGTAATTGTTGTAGGTCTAAATAATACTAGAACACTTTATTACATTACATATAAAAAATTATCATTATCATTTTTGGCTTTACGTATTTTATTTAACAACTAGTAATGCAATCTGAAGTGATGTTAGTAATAATAATATCTAATAATATCTTTATTGCCACAATAAAATTACAATGTTTCTTATGGCGTTACATTGTATTCAGTATTTATATACAGAAACAGGTGACAACTGTTGCCCGTGGTAGGAAAACCTGAGTTACAGGCAACATGGCCCCACTTAATTTTAGATACACAAATGATGAGTACCTAATGTTGATAACCTATACATATTGATTCTGTTTCTCATGCAACAGTTCCGCCAATATTACATGTTTGAAAATACACGAAGGAGAAAACAGTACTATGATCATCATCATCGTCAGCTCATTAAACGTCCCCACGAGGGCACGAGCCTACCGTAAAGGTGATTAGGCCTTAGTCGCCACGCGGGCCCAGTGCGGATGACGACTTCACACACAACCTTCGATCTCTTCGCAGGTGTGCATGAAGTTTCATCTCATGTTTTCCTTCACCGTAAGAGCGTCGATAACGTACATATATTTTCAAAATACATTGGTACGTGTCGGGATTTGAACCTCAGCCCTCCCGATAGGAAGGCGACAGTCCACTCCACTGAGCCACCGACGCTCTGTAGTACTATGATAATACACTTCTTTTTCACGTATTAAACAAGAACTGTAATATTGAAGTGTTGGCGTAATGTTAAACAATTAATAAAAATACAACGCCTAATGTTAAATATGACGCCTTCACAAAAATCCATGTATGCGATTGAGTACTCGATTCACACCACAAGCTTTTTGGACTACTTTGTGAATCGCCTTTCCGTTCGTAACGTGAACGAACTCGTTATTCACACAAGAAATGTATGAAAGGTCTAAGTCCCGGTTTGCGAGTTGTGAAACAAACTTGCGCTGTTTTAGGTAAGAGAAAGACACTTTTAAAAAGTCTATTCGAAACGTGGAGGGAATGGACGGCTGCTTTGCGGGGTAACAACTATATCTACGTTTTAAGTACGAATGGTAACTACGTGCGGTCAATAGGGAAAATTTAAAGGCCAACAAGTTTAGTGGGCCCTGGGCGCGACCCCATTATGTCGCGTTCAAACAAGGCGCGAGCGGCCACTAGACGCGTCGCAACCTAAATATATAAACATAAGACGTCCTTTCATAAGAATCTCGAATTACATGAACATACGACCAATTGCATTTTTAAATTTCTTTAACATATCCATAATTATGGGTGACACTTTTATCTTCTTTATTAGATGCCTATTTAAAACAGAAATTATTTAAAAAATTACAAGAATACTTTGTAAAATTAAATAGCTAATCGAATACAAATTCGATTAATTATAATTATTACAACATATCGTTCCACATAGGTCATAGGCCTGTCCAGACAGTTTAGCCATATGCAGACCCAATACAGATCGATGGGTTTATAGGACTTCTGGCTTGTAGTGGGGATGAGTGCCTTTCGAAGCCCGAAGTCATCAGAGATAAGAAAAATAAGTTTGTTTTAATGGAATAATTTTGTTCCTATTTCATTCGAACAAACCATATCAAATATATGTATATTTATATGAATAACTATTCTTCAAACATTATTGAACTTCATGTACTATCAGTGACAATTATCTCGTAAGTATTTTGATCAATATCATATCACTTCACTTAACGTTATCAGTTTACAAGCACAAATGTTTGCTCGTTTATCGCGAACAAACACAGACTTGATTTAACCGCGCCCATCACAATATCTTAGCCTTTAAAGAAACGAATGGAAATTCATGGTGAATTTAGAAGATTATTTTACTTTCCTAGTAGCCTAAAATATCCCATGCTTAGGCGTTAACGAGCGACCCGCACGCGAATGTTATCTAATTAGTAAAGAACATGTTAATTGTTTACGTCGACATTTCCGGGCAGTGTGGTTGTTTTTATTCATGTGCAGCATAGTGTAAGGACATTCATTCGCTAGGAGCGGCGACGCCTTTGCGCCTCAGGGAGGAAATCCCGTAGAGTCCGGGTAGAGCTTGACTATCGTATTATTACAAGGAATTATGATTTTCACTTTATTATTTAAAAAATATACATTATATTTCTTTTTATTTAAATTATTTATTAGTTTTCAAATAAGCTTTTATATAACACCTGCCGTCATTTTTAAGTTACCTAATTTTTTTAAGATATAGAAAATCTACTTTTCTTAATGACAAATACTTCTAAACTTAGTTCTTAAAAATTTAATGTATTACCTACATGGAAAAGTATTATATTAATTACACTAAAACTAAGTAAAGATATATATATAATATATATATATTATATATATATATATATATATTATTAATAAAACAAAGACATACTACCGGTATGTTTATCATATTATGACTTGTTCGTTAATGAACCGTATCTAGAATACCTATACATACTGCCCATGCGTACTTCGCATTAAATTAATTGCTATACGTTGGTTGACTGACACTGATCCAATATCAACGATCATAATCAAAAAGTAAATATAACGACTATCTGCGTTATATTTGGCAAACAATATCGATAACAATGACAGGGGCATCCCTTGATGGTGCGTTCATGGGCAGGGCTGAGGGCGATGACCCCTCGCGGCAGACGGAGCTTTTCGCGTCTCGCCCTACTAGCATGCCGCCCGCCCAACTCGCATAAACATACGTAATTTTTTAAGTAACTAATTTTGTCACTACATTTTAAGTAACTGAATAAAAAAAAAGTGGTATTAAAACTTATTTGATAGGAAACTTAGAGCGCGGCACAACAAAACACCAAATTATTCATTACAATAAGTTAACAAAGCAGATATCAATGCAGTTAATAGGGAACTTACAAGCCCCAGCTTCTCGGGACTCTAGTCTCTAGCGAACCTCACTGGCTTGTGGTACATACATACTGCCGAATACCGAAAGCGCTTCTGATCAACAGCTAAAACACTAAGCCACAGTGGCGGATAACAATCCGAAATTCCTTATAGACTAAATTCCCCGGAGTTTTTGTCTAGTAGTGTACTAGAAATCGAACAAAGATGAATAAGTGAACGAAAAGGCAAACTGCTTACTTTACTGTCGTCTATTGTAAGTATTGTAACCCTGAATTTCCCAAGCGAAGATCAGTATGTAGGAATATTATTAAGAAAATCTACGATCGGGTTATGATATTCATACATAATTATAGAGACTTCACCACATCCTTCATATAATAATATGAAGGACGTGGTGAAGTCGTTTTACTAAAAAGCTCTCATACATTGTAATCCCCTTAAAATATAGGGTGTGTCTAACAAGATGGTATTTCCACCCGAAATTTCGTGCTCAAGGACTTACTTGTAACGGAACACACCCTCCACGCTAAGTGCCCTTAGAGACACTCTGGTTAATTATCTATCCTGAAATATTTCCGGAATCCGAAGCAAAGGTATTATTAGGTAATATCAACTTATAGTGTATAAAATATGTTGTTATGAAAGCTTGGTCAAATAAATAACTGTTGTAAAAGTACTATCACGACGATTGTCATCTTTTTTACTTTGACTCGAGGTCATGGAGGATTTGATCTACCATATCATGCTGGTAGTACATGAAAGTCATCAGGGATTTAGTATTCTCGTACTGATTTATATTTGATATTCAACAAAGGCTAAACCTATTGAGCAGTTTCAGTGCGGAACGAAGCTTTTATGCGATTTTGTATGAAATTTAATTTAGAATTACGAATAATACTTTTATTCAATTATCAACTCTGATGTATTCTTTGAACCTGAATATATCTTTTGTTAACTGATTTGTACTAATTTTTGGAAAAAAATAGTCGAATAAATTTTGAACACCAACTTCAATCTGAGGATATTACAATATTTTTGAAGAGACTTAAAATTGGATAACCAAACTATTAATTAAAAAGCAAAACATAAAAAAAACATATATAATTTTATTCATAACACACAATACCATCTATTGTAGTTTATGGCGATTAAATGGCCAAGGCCGTGATGATACTTAACAATAATGACAGTTAAGCCGATTCACAAAAATTGTGTACGTTTTCCGTAAAAATCACATCTATTCCTGTAATTTCTCGAAGTGCAGGCGCATTGCATCGCCAAGTAGATTGCACTTTCCCTTTCGACGGCCGGCTGCGGTCGCCGGCGCACGTACGTTTTATGTTTCACTACCTCACTTTATACAGGAAGGCTACTTGCTTTGGTAAACATTTATGTGAGGCCCCGCTTACAAATAACTGTTTGGCGCCTTTTGAAGTTATCATAACATTCATAACACATTCAAATTCATAAAGAGATGTACGAGCATTTAATTTAATTTTGTATTGTATTTAAGGATTTATGCATTCTGGTATTTATGATGAGGCAAATTGCGGGTTAATAAGTATTGATTTATGTACTATAAAAGTATAATTATGTGTTTCGCTACCATCCGTATTATGGTGATTGTCCAATTTTTCAAGATTGGATTAGTCTGTTTCGAACATCAAAGATATTTATTATGATGGTCAAATTCGACGACGACAAAGTTGGCAGGTCGCTAGAGCCTCGTTCTTAATTAGGACACTAGCCGATTTTTGGTATAACAAAAGATTGTTTTATGTTACGACGTGAACAGGATAGTCAGGACGCTCATCTAATGATAAGTGATACGCCTGACCACAACAGAGCGGCATTGAAGAATACCAACAACTGATAAACAATTATTATTCTCCATCAATGCCGCACTGTGCCCGTCATCCGAGATAACAGATGTTAGGTTTCTTAAACCCGGTAATTTAACTAGCTACAGTGCCCTTACCTCGAATCACAAAAGTGCACTCTTATTTTACGGGGATGATATATGACACTGCGGTGGTATCTACCTAGACGACTCAGTATCGAGTCTACCACCAAGTTTTTTGACCTAATCACATGGGATATAGAAATTTTAAAAACAAATTTTCACAAAAAAAAACATATTACATAAAACAAACAAGTTGGTTTTGCTCTCATGAGATATTACGACAAATGCGTAATGGCCGTGTCGTAAGAGAACAGTACCTCCACTTTCTTAAGGCGATGTTCACGGATAGTGTCTCCTATAATGCAGCTTTCATACGTTAAGATGCTGTGCAATTGTTAATTTATTCTAAAATTATTTATTATTATTATTCAATTATATTAACATCATAACGAGCTTTAGATCAAAGAGACAGAACATAGTAAAAGGTTGTGTAAAAGTTCCTTTATGTCGATTCTTATCGCTTTTTTTCGGAATGACTTATCGATGTTGGCCGGAGGTGGCATTCACAGCATCACTGGACAATTGGCGGGCGCAGATGGGTCTTATCCCAAAAAAATTAAGCATACGAGCCTAAGGGTGTCCCAGAGTGAGACGCGAACCTCGGCTTAGGGCATTGCAGGGGGGGGGTAGGTAAACTAGTACAAATTTGGGGAGAAAAGCGACCGGGTACGTACCGGTAACGCGAATAGGGACTGGTCTCTTCTTGTTATCGCATGGCGAAATGTATATATGAAGGCATTTAACATGAAAACAGCTAAAAACAAAAGTGGTAATATGTTGAGATTAAACACCGCTCTATTAACTAGAAATATTATTATTATTTATGTACACTTTAATACAAAATCTAAATACAGAATCATATACTCAAAAATGTACAACCCTTTCAACTGAACGCGCTCCAACAGTATCTATGAATATTAATATAAGAGCTCATTTAGTACACTATACCCATTCAAACGATCTGACAGTCCAATGCATTAATATACATATTGAAAGGCAAGTAACTCACGTAGTACTTATTGGGCAGTTTACAAAAATAAATAGGTACTAACGTAAAATGCCGCAGTCTCGTAATAAATATCAAATAACCAAAATATTTTGGCAACATTAGGCGCATGAAAACAGAAACTATGATTAGAAATTATGTATGTGTGAGGTTACAAACACAAATACGTAATCATGTATTCATATGGTGTATTATTGAAACGGACCAGATGTGGAGCTAACATTACCGTTGAAACAATTGCGAGATATTTCTGTACGCTACCCTGCTTCCTTTCAATGACCAATGCATTAATGTGAATAATTTATCGCGTGTGTAAGGATAGATAAAATAGTCTTTACGGTGAATGATTAAAAAACCTTGCGTACCTACTGTGCACATAAATATCGAACGTCATGAATATGTATGTAGTGAAATATGTAGATGGCATTCCAGTAGATGCTTTAATGTGTATAGATAGGCCAGTTAGAAAGGAGCGATCAAGCCACCCATGGCGTTGGCAGCTTATCCTACGATCCCTAGCCTATTGTCCGGCTCCCGTGCCTAACGCCGCACTCCGCATACAAAGTGCACCCACAATGCACCAAATGTTTTGTCATGCAGTGCACAAAAATGTGAACAGCTGTGAGTATCCGCAATCCACCTTGTTACGTGAGCCGGTCAATATAATTTTAAACCGTACGAGTATGTATTTGGTATATATCAGTGTTATCAGAATGAAGCCTAATATGGCTCGGTTGTGGTTTGTGTGAAGTGCACTTTAATTCTGCGTAATTAAGAATGTAATTTAGATGCCGGAAACCAAATCCATACTTAGATATAGCAAAGATATTTAACTACAAATACATATTTTTGCTAATTAGCCTAAAATCGGATAGTTTATTAGAAGGCTAGAAGTGAGGTAAAACAAATTAACCAAATAGCAGTCGCTCATTTGCATTACGAGCTTTTTGCCATATCATCGATAATTTTGGAACAATGTAGAACATGTTAATTCGTAAAAATATTTTAAAATCTGACAGATGTTAGAAACAACTGATTTACTAAAAGCTCATAAATGCTAACAAAAAATTATAAAAGCTATTATTAGCTCATGAAAGCTAGTTCTTAAAAATATGTTTGCCTCAACACTATCAGCTAATAACAAGATACGATGGGGTCCTTTAAAATCTTAAACCAACTTCACTGGCCCTTGGTATATCCTGCCGAAAAAGCTTGAGAAGTCTGTGGAGTCTAGTTTTCTAAAGGACTTTTCTATAAGGACTCCCTTATAAAATAATGATAGCTAGGTTGGTTTCATTTGACCAACAACAATACAAATATCACCTGTTTGTACTAATTCAAACTACGTATAAATATTGCATAATATTTTTATAGCCTTAGCTGTGACAGATCCGACGATCTATCACCGCCTTTACCTAAATCCCCCGAAATCGCTCCTATGAAAATATGGTACCTATGTTGAATCATAAAATTAACAAACATCTAATAACACCTTATATACATAAATTCATTTCCAAAAACCTAACTAGTAAAAGATCAATAAATTAATCAAACCATTACTCAGAAAACATTTTTACTAGTCTTTAGATATCTAAAAATTTCAAATCAATTTTTGCAACACAGTATTTTTAGATGACGTCATTGCTATAAGGACAACCGTACCATCTAAACACAGCAACCTTAAACAGGTTATGTTTAACGGATGGCCCCGAATAAGAATGTGAACCCTCCCATTACGTCGTTTAGTTTCCAGTTTGACATATATTGCAGTGAAAAATGTTTTGTGTGTGCCAAGTTATAATCATATTATATCTGTATTTCAGTACACGCAATTATTCCAGAAAAAAATATATTGAAATACTAGGTAAATTAAGGAATGTCTAGCATTGGTTAATTGAAAACACAAGGCGATTCGTTAGGAATAATTTAACCCTTTGACCGCCAATGACGCCTTAAAGCGTCAGACACAGTTCAATGGGTTAATTACATATCATTTAATCTTACAGATAGCAACAGTCAGGTCAAACTCCAATATGGATTTTATACTTTCAATAGGCTTTTATGAATGACAAAATGTAAATAAATAATGAGTTCCTACAGCAATCAGAAAATAATAGTTTCGCAGTACTGAGTCTGGTTTATATCAACAAATTGAGTTTAAGATTTAAGAAGACTGTTTTTATCTAATCAATATTAGATATATAGATAACATAGCGTGATGCTAGCTCGACTGGGCAGCTTTCGTGAATGGATTGCCACATCAATTTTTTTATAAATAAATAGAAAACCAATTAGTTTATTATTCATAATGCACTAGAAAGGGCATAAATACATATTTGACTACACTATTTTATTATTTTGGTAAAAAATAATGTAGTAAAATTGGTTAACAAATCACATCAGAAATACTATTTTTACACCAGCATCATTTCCACTTATCAATAAAATAATAGAGCTGCAACAATAACTGGAAAACCTAAAATGATTTAGCAAGAAGTGTTTTTCACAAAAAGATAACATTCCCAAAAATAAAACTTTTCTTTAGTCGTTACTGGTACTGGTAGGTGCTTTATTATTTAGAAAGCAGTAATCCCTTGCTAAATGGGGGAGACCTATTATGTCCTGTAGACCTATGTAACCTGCGATAAGTTGAACGAGAGAGAATAATCACTTAGTGTGTTATAAATAAACGGTAAGTGTTTATTTACAAACATTTTTTTTAATTATTTCAATTACATTACCCGCACTGGGCCCACGTGGACAATTAAGGTTATACAACCTTTACGGGAAGGTTCGTGCCCCTCGAAGGGGGCGATTAATAAGCTGATGATGATGATGCAATACATTACACTTACATTTTTCGGGAGAATCACATGCAATATAACGCTTAATTAAAATTTTTACGTCTGTTAAGTTACAAAATTTTTAGCTTTAACAAGTTTTTAGTAAAATTAGGCGTTAAGCAACTCGATACTCGGCAACAGTTTGTTTGCAACATAACGATATTCTAAAGTAAGCTGTGTCAAACGTCGAAACGATAGTAATATCTGTTTGATCCTGAAATATTTACTTAAATTTACATTTTCTTATTTATATACTTAGGTATATCTTTCTCTCCGTCAAAATATCTTAAAACTCCAAATAAAATAGTGGCAAACGTGAGAACGTATATGTGTACTCATAATATGATCCTGAAAAATTACTCTTTTAATTTTAAATATTATACAATTTTAGAGCTTTGAACTTGATCGGTGTTTAAATAGCTTAAAATCTTCACACCCTTATTTTATTATCACATATTATTACTAATATTAACCTTAAAATATGACAATAAACTTTCTTAAGCTAAATATTGTTTGTTTAATTATAACCAATTTAGAAAATTGAAAGGCTTAATTTTTTAAAAGTGTAAAGCCTCATAACATTATGGCTGACACTAAAGCATAGACATGTGTGTGAGCACACAAACACATGTAGCTATGTCCCGAATAATAAGTTTGGACAAAAACTTCTAGTATCCTTTTGAGATACCATATAAGAGCGAACCTAATCTCCTAGTTCGTATTCAAATGCAAACGTGAGAACAACACCGCATTGTATCTACACGAAACATAACGAGCCGTACACTGGTATACGCCCGCTGACTGTTAAATATCGTTGTGTAAAAATTTTAATACTTCATTATCACTAATGAAACCGTTTCAAACACAAACAGTGACTCTTTTAATAATACGATTTGTAGTCTCATTAGCGGAGCATCAAAAGGATGTGCACAGTAACCATGTTGTTTACAAAAGATTGAATCATACACGAATTATGACTAACATCGCCTGTAATAATAGAGTATAAATACATATTGTAAAACGTAAACACCATTAACAGTGGATTAGTTTGCACTTCCTAAGAGCGGTCAACAATATCAAAATATTGCTAATATAGGAACGTATGTAAACAAAAACAATACGGTACGTAACGCGGTGTCAAATGACCGGTGCAGTGTGTCAGCTATCGTATATCGCAATCACACGCCGTGAAAGCGGTGGACATGTGCTTTTGTTCTAACCGATTTATTAGTGCGTGTGCCAAATGACAACTAGCCGTAGTGAAACACAACTCTGCCCAAACGTAAATGCAAAATACGCACGGACGTAAGAAGTCAATACTTTCAGTAGTGAATCGATTTGAGAATGGTATATGAGGAATCAAATATGGTGTCTGTGGTTGATGATATCGATACCGTTCTCATAGATGGCTAGCTTCTCTTGTATGGCAGGTGCGGGTTTGCGAGTTCTCGTGTCGCACATCGCAGGGCGGATACACAGAGCAGCGGCGACTAAATGCCTCTGTGCTGTAGTACAGAAGCCGGGCATCGTGTCACGGCCACCTAACAGGATTAACTTACCTGCCCTACTACGCACATAGAGAACTACTGATCAGACCGCAAGACGCCTTAACTGGCTTAAATGTTTCATTCGAAAGGATTTTGAGCAGGCGAACCTGAACTTTCGTATGACCTTACTGTAATCCTCCGATCAAATTACGTGTTATGTATGAGTAACACGCTGTCCCACTTGTGTAATGTATGCATCCTTAACGGTTGTTTTGCTGAATGTTTGCAATCAAGTCGCTTAATTTGGATAATATTTTCCTTTTGACTACGACGTATTTATAAGGTGGTAAACGTACAAGGCACTAGGGCACCAGGTAGTGCAGTGCGATAATAAATGATAAATACTTTGTTCAAAGTTTCTAGAAAATCACAATTTTCCGTTCCACGATTCAATATTTCACACTTGGTAATTGATTACAGGAACTACGCAGTAAGCAGGTAAATTCATTGATGTATCTATAATACACTGTATATTACTCCCGATGACAAGTAAAGAACAGAGAAATGCAAGCTATAATATATTAGTTTTACTTAAACGAGGATATTATGTATTATGTGGTTATAAGTAGGTACACGTTACGTTTAAGTGGAGAAAGATAGTACTTCCTCAAGTTCCTGCTTAATCATTATCATAGTTATCATTTAAACCAGTAAATGAGTAACTTTTCTAAGGAAATGCCAGCACAAATCATGGTGTGTAGATCAGTCATAATAATACAGTAAATAATCACGCTTAGAATTAGTAATTGAACCGTATTCTATACAAATTATTGTGGCATACCTTATTACACCTAGGTAATCTACATTTACATACTCTCATATAGTCCATTCCTCATAAAACATCAGCGAAGCTAAAAACTACCCAGTGCAACGTTCGCACAACCATAAACTAAAATGTGTTCAATTCCGACATTCTTCTCAGGTTTTAGTTCCACAAAATATGAGCAAGATAGTATTTAATTTCAAATAAATACCTACTTCCTTTATTTGAATGTTAATAGTACCTAAATATCGATATCGATTTAAAAGTACGAAAAGTATTTTCTTAGCTAATAATACTTTATAAAATTACAAGAAAGGAAGAATACTTATAAAGTTCAAATCTTGTGTTGAGAAAATACAAGAAATGTGAAATAAGATACATAGATGTAATACGATATGTGATACGCCGAATGCAGTTTAAAGCACCTGTTTGTTCAATGAGAAACGTGAGTAATGAAAATGAATCCGAGAGACCGAGGTAATAAAATACTTGGGACAAACAAACTAAATTCCTACGTGACTACGCAATTATCTCCCTGTGTACACATAAAGAACTGCAGATAAAAAACCCAAGTTTTAACAACAGCAGATTAAAATCATGAATTTGCGTAGCTCTTCATAAAACTGAGGCTTAAAGGATTAACGTTAAGGAAGGTATGTCGTTACGTCGCGTAGCGATTTACAATTATCAGAATAATCTATTTCCTTTTTTAACGGGCGTTATAGCCTATCAACGTCTACATCTACATAGTTTTATAAAACATAACAAATATTTAAAAAATAGTAGATGAAACTTTGGCAGTCTAACGATACCTACTGCAAAGTCTCCTATCCTAGCTTGAAAATAAAGCTTCGAACACGGCAAATATTTGTTTCGAACACCAAATATTTAATTGAAATAAATCATATACAATCAATTAATAAATTACTGCAGATAGGTATAGCACCAAAGGTAATAAAATAAGCTTTTTAGAGACAATCAAGTATATAGAGAAAGGTTGAAGCTTCAGTGACAACTGACTGATATTTATTAATAGGAATTTAAAATCGGTAAGGTAGGTTTAATAAAGGCACGTATTCAAAGATGGGATGGGGAAAGGTGATCTTCTACTAATGCTTGTAAGTTGGTACTTATAATCGTTATATATATATAGTCTACGCAGAACGAATCGAACCAGTCGCGACACAAACGAAAATCTATAGTCAAAGAGGAAATATTATACCTGGCCAGGGTATAGAAACTACTTAAGAATTATTTAAATTAAATGTTATTTTATAATTTAATCATCAAATTTTAATTAAGTACTCCGTCTACGAGGTACTGATATAAATTATAAAATAAGTTACCAATATTTTTAAGAACAGAGGAAATTTTTAATCGGCTCTCATTAACTTAAGTACCTATATTATAAAGTCAGTAGAAAACTTATGAAAATAATACATTAAACATTTTTAAACTGCTACTCACATTATAACAAAAACACAATTAATACATAGACTATGAGAATGTAGTACATTAATTAAACTTAGTTTCAGTCCATTTCCGAATGAAAAATAAAGAACAAAATAATTTTGAAAATATTTTTGGCACTGTTGTTGTTTAACTTCTTTTGCTGTTACGAATAGTCACAAAAAATAAACAACGTATGTAATTTACTTACCCAATAGGAAAAATTCACAAGCTTACGCAAAATTTCGTGCTCGTTATTCACAGTAATACGAAAACGCAAATATATTAAAGGAATATGATATAAACGAACTAAAAATAATTTAACGTCGATATTCGTAAACACGCGTTTGGCGACCTGCACTACCGAACGAACCCTGTCTTTCGCTTGATTTGATTGATAAACAAAACTTCCGCTTCTCGCAGCGCGCGCATTTTAGTGCTGCCATTACAATTTATAATTGTATGTATGTTATAATCATACTAACTATTTGAAATAATTTCCTTTCTCAACAATAAAATAAACTAAACAACGATTTAAAGTACGGTCAAAATATCCTGGCTTCTTTTTTTACACACACAGGACTATTCTCACATAGAGGCATTATTCTATATAACAAAGCGAATCTGTGCCACGTTTGATTTAAAAAAAAACTGATGTCACTGTCGTTCTGTCAATTTTGACTTTTACATCGAATCGCCAGGGCACCGAAAAATTTCTGATTTCAGCAAATTTTATAAATCTGTTCATACAGATAGTAGGAATGGGTTACAAATTTCTAAAACTTGCTTCTGTTCCTTTGAGGGTAAGCCCTATTAATAAATATGTCTTATACATTTCATCTTCTTTGATAACAAACCAAACGTTATGCAATACTTGCTTTAATAAATAAATGTATTTTCATTTTGTTTAAATATTTATTAAAATGGCGTTAAAAAATATAATAATGTACTTTCATCGAACATAAGTTTGCCATGTTTTTTTCACGATAACTTACATGTATTTCATTGACCTTCAAGCATGTGACCGACTGTCAAAATTGTTCTCTAATTATTCGTATATTAATGTTTTGTTATTTATAGTGAATTATAAATATTCGGTGTAATATTAATATATTTTTATGAATATTTAAAATCATTTTTCTGAAATATGTAGAATGGAGGGATTCTTTCAAGAAACTATGCTACCACACATGAAGCTGACTTAGTAGTGATTGGAGCGGGTCCTGGCGGTTATGTAGCAGCTATCAAAGCTGCCCAGATGGGCATGAAGGTATTAAATTATTGCTCAAAACATGTACCATGTTTTAGACATTAATGCTGTATCACTTAGTTATTTTTTCAATGTGAGAATAAAATGAGAACTGTATAAAACAACACTGATTCTTTTGTGGGTTGCTAAGTTTTGCATTACTTATTTCATTTATTTTTAGGTGGTCTCTGTTGAAAAAGAGCCCACCCTTGGAGGAACATGTTTGAATGTTGGATGCATCCCCTCTAAAGCCCTGCTTCACAACTCACACCTTTACCATATGGCCAAGCATGACTTCAAACATAGAGGCATTGTGACTGGTGAGGTCAGTTTTGACTTTAAAGCCATGATGGACTACAAAGTTAAGGCAGTGAAAGGATTGACCGGAGGTATTGGAATGCTCTTCCAAAAGAACAAGGTTTGTATTTATATTATATAAACAATGTTAATGTTGAATCTTAAGAAAAATAGAAATTGGAATTGCTTGGGACTTAACCAATAACTGTAATTATTAACAGTGAATATTTTGTTGTACTTGTCATGTTCTGGAATGACAGTAAATAGCTAATATTCCTATATATTGATTACAACAGTTTAAACCTCGCTTGTTGAATGTGAGAAGCCACAATAGATTCATGTAGGATTTTTGACATGCAATCAAGGACACAGTAAATGCTCTGCTTTTTCCTACATTTTGTGACCCATAGTATATTTTTGGTATTACCAAATGACAAACACAGAGTTCCCTTCATGATTATAGTACTTTTGACCTAACTGCAGTTACTTTCAAGTACATATATCAGTGCTTATTAAATTATACTCAAATTTAGTTAAGTAACTAAATAAATTTGCTGTATTTTAGGTAAAGCTAGTCAAGGGTGTGGGCACGCTTACTGCACCCAATCGAGTGGAAGTGAAAGGGGAGAGTGGTGTTGAAGTTGTTAATGCCAAAAACATTATTCTGGCTACTGGCTCTGAAGTCACTCCCTTCCCAGGTGTACAGGTTAGTAGTGCTCTGTATTTAGATTGTGAACCATGTTTATTTAACTGACCCATTTGGTGTAATAATTAATATACACTGACATTCACACAGCACCATCTAGCCCCAAGTTAAGCGTGAAGCCTGTATTATGGGTACTAAATAACGGATAATTATACTAATATATATTATACATAGAAAACATCCAGACCTTTTGAAACTGAAATGTTCATGCACACAAATGTTTGTACTGCCCGGGGATCGAACCGGGAACCCTTGGCGTTGCAGTCGATGTCTCAACCGCTACACCAAATGGGTCGTAATGATTGAGACATTGAATACTTCAGTTGTTTAGCACCCTTATTATAAGCTCTTTTCCTAATATAGGGCTAGATGGCACTGTGTAAATGTCAGTGGATATTTATTTTATTTTATTTGACAGATGGATGAACAGCAAATCATCTCGTCAACTGGAGCTCTGTCCCTTTCAAGTGTTCCCAAGAGAATGCTGGTTATTGGTGCTGGTGTTATTGGTTTGGAATTGGGCTCTGTATACCAGAGACTCGGTTCTGATGTTACTGCTATCGAATTTTTATCATCAATTGGAGGTCAGTGTTGCAATTGTAATTTCTTTTTTAATTATCAATTTGTAACATTTTTTTTTTAAGTTTGTGAATGGGTTTCAAATTGAATTAACCATTATTTTATTAAGATAATACATGGACAGAGTTTATGAGCAGGTATGCAAAGAGTGAAACACATCAGAAAATAATAAATAATTTACATTTTTGTCAAATTTAGTGCTTTTGATGATAGCAGATTGCCTATGGTTTCAAATTTGTAGAGGAAAATGGGTGAATAGGTGGGAATTATTTAATATGTTGGAGATTTTCTAGGTTGTCTGTACGCACTGCTTATTTGCATATATACAGTCCACTGTACATCTGTTCGATATTGAGTTTTCTCTTTCCTTTTCTAGGAGTGGGTATTGATGCTGAAGTCTCAAAGACACTGCAGAAGATCCTGACGAAGCAGGGCTTAAAATTCAAACTTGGCACCAAAGTATCTGGCATCAGGAAAGAAGGAGGCGTTGTCAAGGTTGAGGTTGAGGCTGCTAAAGGTGGCAACAAGGAAACGGTAAGAATATAATCTTTGAACAAAATGATGATGGTATATTTTTTTCAATAAACAATAATATGTTGAGCTCTAATTGCTTTCACAAAATTTAAATGCACAATTTTATGCATATGAAATCCCTTGCAAAGTGCTCTCATAAGGGCGCCCCTAATGATATGTTTAAACAGAATGAACACAACCACATGGACCCAGTACATATTGCTGGGATAAAAACTACCATCGTAAAGTAGAAGCTGCAACCAACGAAGCGGCTTATCGGTCACCCATCCGATAACTGACCATTGTGATAGGTTAGGTTCTTACGATGTTTTCCTTCACCGTAAGAGCGTCGGATAACGTACATATAATTTCGAAAATTCGAAAACACATTGGTACGTGGCGGGATTTGAACCTGCGCCCTCCTGGTCGGAAGGCAACAGTCTACACCATTGAGCCACCGACGCTATTTACGTATAGTATCATTCTATACGCTCTATTCTTTCACGTTTAGTATGAATTACGGAAAATGACTACTGCACAGAACTAATTTTTACGTACTACTACTAGTACGTACTACTACTTTTTCATTATTACATTAAAATTCTCTTCATCTTACGCAGAACGCTGCCATTTGCGGCCATCTTTCGTGAATCGTACTGTACTTAGAATGTCTAATCGTTTTCAGCTTGAATGCGACGTTGTCCTTCTATCGATTGGACGCCGACCCTTCACCAAGGACTTGGGTCTAGACAAAGTAGGCATCGCTTTGGATGACCGCGGCAGGGTGCCCGTTAACAACAAGTTCCAAACCACTGTTCCTGGGTGAGTATTTGAGATGTGCAGAATCTGGCAACACTTGGCGTTTGCATAAATCATGAGTGTATTTAACAACTATTCAAATAACTTCCCTTTGTGCTCAAACAAAAATTAATAACCAGAATTGTAGACAGTTTTGATTAACTTGTCAATTAATACATACATCCTATTTGGCAAAATAAATTTATAAAATAATAATAAAAAATATATATTGTAGTCCATATCACACTACTAGGTGGTAGACTCAATACTGAGTCGTCTAGGTAGGTACCACTGCAGTGCCGATCGTCCTGTAAAACAGGAGTGTTTGAACTTTTGTGTTTCGGGATGAGGGCACTGTAGCCAGTGAATTTACCGGGTATAGTAGACGTAACATCTGTTGTCTCTGGTGTCGGGCGCAATGCGGCATTGATGAGGATAATAACTGTCTATCAGTTGTTGGTCTCCTTTAATGCCGCTCGGTCATGGTCTGGCGTATCACTTACCATCAATTGAATGTCCTGACGGTCCTATACACTAATAACATAAAAAACACATGATATCAATAATTGTCAATATAATATTTCAACCAGTATTGCGAACGAAAAAGGTCCCTACTTACAAATATATCTTTCTTTACAGAATCTATGCTATTGGTGACATCATTCACGGACCCATGTTGGCCCACAAAGCTGAAGACGAGGGTATTGTGTGCGTCGAAGGCATTAAGGTATATACTGTGAACGTATTGATATCATTGGTTGAGGTCAAATTTATAGGCAGACAATAGAAAATAAAAAGTCAATCTGTTATCACTTCGTGTTCATTAAAATAAGCTTTATTTTAGGGAATGCCTGTTCACTTCAACTATGATGCCATTCCATCAGTTATCTACACGTCTCCTGAAGTTGGCTGGGTTGGCAAGACTGAGGAAGATCTCAAGAAAGAGGTATGAACAGAATATGGATATATCAGCAGTCTTTTTCCTGTCGCAATGTTATGTTTTTTATTTGAAACTTTAACACCTAAAGACGTCAGAAAAAACAATTTTTTTACTGTGCTTTGATTTCTGACGTTCAAAGGGTAACTGTCGCCAAATAAGCATCTAAATTACGCATCATCATTTTTCTTTCATCATTTAATTTTCATTTCATTCATCATTACAACCTTAACACTCCAATGCTAAACGAAGGCCTCCCCTATTGACTTCCACGTGGACGAAACACTAGCATCTATCAATTGCCCTCTACTTTAAGTCAGAAATCCATATACAATATTTTTTTTTTAAGTAACGAAGTGAACACGATGGTCAGGACGCTCACCTGATGGTAAACGTACGCCTAACCATGACAGGGCGGCATTGAAGGAGGCCAACAACTAATAGACAATTATTCTCCTTCAATGCCACATTGCGCCCGACATCACAGACAACAGATGTTAGGTCTCTTATACCCGGTAATTTCACTAGCTACAGTGCCCTCACCCCGAAACACATTACACTCTCATTTCACGGGACGATATCTGGCACTGCGGTCGAGTACCACCTAGTGAGTAATCTATTGTTTCTGACGCCTTTAGGTTTCATTGGCGTTCAAAAGGTTAACCAGATCACCAGTCCGTCAGGTTGGGGGTGACCTATAATTCTCGGCTTGAATGTTCAGCTGGAACTTAAGAACCGATAACAATTATATTTTAATCAAACTTTTAAATTTGTTGTTATGCTATATCAATTAACTGATATTGTAAATAATAATTTCAGGGCAAAGCATACAAAGTGGGCAAGTTCCCATTCTTGGCAAACTCGAGAGCAAAGACGAACGACGAGACCGAAGGCTTCGTCAAAGTGCTCTCTGACAAGGCGACCGACGTTATCCTAGGAACACATATCATTGGCCCCGTAAGTAGAGTTTATTTTATATCAGTATAAGTTTTATATTGCTTGATTTCTATATCTCTATTTCATCAACAATGTCATTAGTAGCATTACAGTCTAAATTGTCCATTGCTGAAAGAAGGCTTTCGCTAATGATTTCCACGCGGACCGTTCCCTTGCAGTTGACAGCCCATCTGGTGGTCAGCCTACGCTTCGTTTTCCGTTACATGGACGCCTCTTTACACCCCATCGGCCAACGGACTATTTGCCCTGCCCACTGCCACTTCAACTTCCTTATCCTTCTGTTTTATATGTGTGATTTCTATTGAGTATTTAGAGTCAACATAGCGTATACCTAACCTTCGATATAACGTGGGTCTGGTGTTAAAAAACACATTTTTAGGTAGTTAGACTGTAATCGGAAAATGGTGATGATAAGTGTAGCATAAAATGTTGATACTTTTGACTCTTAATCAAAGATATTCGGCGGTACTAACAGCCTAATACTTTTACCACAGATAAATGAAAGACTGGCGTCAATCGTCACAGTATTTTAAATCCTATTTACGATTAATGCATATATAAATACGACAAAGTAAAATGGATGTAATTACTAATTCTAAGTCTGCCCTTATAACAGTGGCAGGTAACTGGTAAATACAAATTTATTGGTCGCCTATGCGGGCCTTAGCCTAGACCTACCAATGTGTATGTCTGATAAGGTGAAGGGGACACTATTGACTGAATTTTTATGTTACCAAGTGTACAGGATGGTCAAGACGCTTACCTGATGGTATGTGATATGCCTGACCATGACAGAGCGGCTTTGATGGAGACGCAACTGATAGACAATTACTATTCTCTATCAACGCTGCACTGCGCCCGACACCCGAGACAACAAATGTTGGGTCTCCTTTAACCAAAAAAAAAAGTAAAACTCGGTAAAATTATCGAATTTTACTACCTACAGTGCCCTCATCCCGAAACACAGATCTGCAAAATACTTCAATTTGACGGTACGATATCTGACACAGTAGTGGGTCCCTGACTATACGACTTAGTATCGTGCTTATTATTTAGTTATTTATATTATACTGATGATTTTAACGTCAAAGGCTGATTATGATGTGTTTTGTATCTCTCAGGGTGGCGGTGAGCTGATCAACGAAGCTGTGCTGGCGCAAGAGTATGGTGCAGCCGCCGAAGACGTTGCAAGAGTCTGCCATGCGCATCCGGTTAGTAACATTTCTTCTAAAATGTTTTATACAAGCAGTTCAAAAGCATGATCTATATTCTTAGTATAATTATTTGTAAAAAAATAAACATTACTTATACAATGCTTACTAAACAACGGATAAGGGAGAACAATGTTTGTGCACAAATGGGTCACCTCGACCGAAGTGCATAGCCTCATGGAAAGCTTGCGTACAACTCTGCATTTTATTTCGCCAAGTGTTCCGGAGGCTCAAAATCTACTCTTTTCACTTCTCAGATTTTACATGACGAAGTTTCTAAAAATGGTATTTGTTCACAGACATGTGCAGAGGCTCTACGTGAAGCAAACATGGCCGCGTACATTGGAAAACCGATTAATTTCTAATTTAGTCAAGTTATTGTGCATAATGTATGTGTACCCACTGAACAGCAGGGAGATTTAGTCATAGGCTACTGTCGATCGTCTGCTCGTAAGGAATCTTGTATGAATCTGATAGTGATTTTGGGTATTTACAAATGATCACTAATTAATGCCATTGCCATCACTCAAACTCGATATATGCTAGTATGCCTTTTTATGCAATAGATCCGATGTGTCCGCCATTTACATTCATGTGATATTTATTTTTATTTAATATATTTGTTTGGATTTATTTTATTTTTTTAAACTACCATATTAATTTCATTCCGTGTTTGTTGAAGTATCCAAAATCCTCCTGCATTTACTACGTGTAAATGTGTGTACATTGGTGTATTTATTTTGTTTTGTAAATAGTTATACAAAAATACAATTATATACAGAAATGTTTTTGTTTTATATACCAAGCGCTGGTTAGGTAGGAGTGGATTAATACAAACTGTTATAATAAAAGAATATTTATTTTAATTAGGCGCAGTTACAGTATAGGGTGTCAATAAAAAGGTAAAAGCCAACATAAAAGTTTCTAAAAAATCTAAAACTATGACTAGATGCAAGATAGAACACATGTAAGAGTATATTTGAATTAACGATCACAACAAAGAGTTAATAATAACTTGTACATAAAAACAATTCTTATAATGGCATTATGTCAGTAATAAAACAAAACGAGTATCAATTTGTGTTTTGCTGTAACACTAACAATGACGTCACAACAAACTTAAATTACCGACAAGTTTATCAGGGTAATTAACAGATAAATAGGACCCAGATGTCAAGGAGTTAGTAGGTACTAGTGTTAAAGCTAAAAGAAGTCGTTACAACTGTTAAAGCAGTTTAGAGAATAACTGTAAAGGCAAGAATAATTAATACACAATTTACCCTACAGAACCCTGCTTTGCTGAATGTTACATCAATGCCGGTCAAAACACTCCGAAACATTCCCCATACGACAGGGGATTATTCCACATGAACAATGGAGTAAATCTCTTACATTTCTCGAGATAGATATGTGCACAAATATGGATAGTTTCCTATATTCATGAATACTGAAGTACAACCCGTAAGGTTAATCGTTGCCTCGGTGATTATTGGTTTTTCACCCCCATGTGTCCAAAACCTGACTGCACATATTCAGATAAAACTTAGGCGTCAGAATCTCCCCATATTGGGCACAATCATTTGAGTACATAATAGCTGCAGCCATAGTGGTGGCATTAGATTCCATATACTTTCTAAGTACAGTCTCCAAGTCTGGTATCGACAAATTATTGTCTATGAAAAAGTTCTTTGCCTGCCTAAAACAAGCTTCCCATAATTTTGCGTCAACTGGGAAGATACTCATGCATTTGTCTATAACGTAAGCCGCTTGAACTGAGAGGTTGCGCTCGGCGATATTTATAACTGATTCATTCCTCACTTCTGTTGATAGATATTTAAACTCATCGCAGCTACAAGGTAAACTTTTGTACACTGATGGGTCAATTTCTGGGTAAGGCTCCTCATTCAAAATAGACAAAGAAATTTCTTTGATCCGCTTGGACATAATATTAGTAATGATAATTTTCAACTCGTCTTGTTTACGAGTAGAATTTAATTCGTCACTTTCTATATTTTCGTTGTCTTTGAGTTCAGTATGAGTGAGATAAACACAGTCATCTTGAGGCATATTTTTCAAATTATCTAGCAACATTTTCAGGCAATCTGAGTATATTTTATTATGGTAAGCCAGCTTTGCCATCATATTGAGATTTCCATTTAGATTCTCCTCACTGATCCAGGGTTTCAGCAGGAGAATAATGTCGTCGGCCCAGGACTTCTTCTGGAAGTCTTTCAAAGAAATCAACGGATTTCGACGGGGCTCTATAGGCTTTCTCTGGGAATCTTCCAGCACAAAAGGAAACATAATATCGATCCGATCAATGGGCTGAAACAGAAATTTGTTACCGCTCCTACATGCCGGTATCTTGATAACTCGTTTCGTGGTCTTCATCATGATAACTCTGTTGGTGCCTTTGTCTTTGTCGTTGTTAGTCTGTAATTAAATATTTACAATAGATACATGTATCTATTACTACATGTAGTAGGAACATCATTTGCTCCAAAAATATCATTGCAGTGGCACCTAATGTATAGACTAAATTAATATAAAAGAGGTTGTTGGGAGTAATCTTTGGATATACTAAAGGGATTTTGAAAACCCGATACCATTGAAAAGCTAATCATTTCCAATATAATGACACAGTTTCTTACGACCGCTGCCCCAATATATTAAGGGATACCTACATGATGGAATATTCTAGAGAAAAAGTGTAGACCATGATCATATCGAATTACGTCAAATTCAGTATTGAGGGGTTTCAGACCTATAGCTCGACTAGTCTAGTGGACGCACTTCACTGCAACCCAAGTTCACTTCTCGGCAGGATATTCCTCCAGCATGATCCTAAGAGTTAAATGCTGGAAATCTTCCAATTCCAGACAGGTTAATTAGAGAAAGTTTAGACATGCTCATTCTTTATCACACTGACCTGTGGACTTGTGTTCCCCGTTGCATAAACCCGACCATCGTCGTCCACGTAAATGGTAAAGTCGCCACCGCAAGCAACCAACGCTTTGGTCTTGAAGTCTTTGTTTTCCATATCAGGTGTTTTGGCGCCAGAGTTCTCCGGTTGGGAATCGTTGCGGATTGTCACTGCAGTCGGTATGACCACCTGTTTTCGGTCGCCGCTCCCTTTTGAAGAAAAGATACAAATTTGTACTCATCTATTATATCATTAAACTATAGTATCATCACGAGCAAAAACCAAACAGAAATCTGCTGGTGATCAAAAATATCCTTTATAACTTTAGGTCGTAAACTTTATTATTACCATGTTGACAACTCATCCGTCCATCTTTTCAAGGTTTCTAAACACATTTTGCTCCAGACGTTTTTTGCGCTAGCAGCTATCAGTTTGTCGATATATCGAGCTTACAATGTAATTAAAGACAATGAAATATTAAATGTACTCACCAAGTTGTCCATCAAAATTTAAACCCCATGAATAAAGTGTCCCGTAGTTATCAATGATACACGAATGATGCCAACCAGCCGCCATCTGTAGAAAATAACAAAACATTTTTATCTTCAAGCTATTTAAAATAAAATAAAAAATAGAACAATCAGTTATTCCATGTAGGTATCAGGCAACCCAGGTATTTGAAATTGGAGCAGGTAGGCAGCGTACGCCATCTAGCGCGTTGGAAAAAGGATCACCGAGACCGCCGAAGTCATAGAACCTTAGATAAACAAAAAATATCACTAATATGTAATTGTTTAAGCACCTGTCATTTCATGTAAATATAGTAATATGATGTCGCTCTAGGTATGTATTATTTTAGAAGTACGCTTTTCAGTTATAATAATTCTTATTTTATAGTAGTTTTAATTTAATCATTATAAATAGATGGCAGTGTACGTCATTGCCCCGCGCTAACAATTGTTATTCTTAAATAGTATATAGGTCTAAACCTGAGTTCAAATAAATATACTCATCCAACAGATCAAGTTGCGTTATTGTGGTTTTATTATATCCCGATAATAGTAGCTATTCCAGAACAACAGTTCGGAGTAAACATTGGTCCTTCGAGCCGGATTAAGCAGGAGTTCTGCTGTAAGACTGGCTGGAGTGGAGTCAGGTTTGGACCACCTGCGTACTTGGAGTGGATCGCTGCAGCTGGAGAACGTGAAGTCGACGGCTGTGGAGCTGCTCAAGTCCTTGGTGGTACCAAGGCAGTACAAAAGGAGCTATCCGAGACGTGACGAAGGAAGAAGTCACCCTGACTTTTGCAGCCGCCGTCACAGGTCAATTCAAAGTGTATATGGTGCAGTGCAATTGTAAGTACAATTTTGAACCTGATTTTCATAAGAAGATAAAAATTTCAAGAAGAAAATTCAAGAAGTGCTAGCAAATTTTAATATTAGTTATTAGTAGATAAAACTTATAATAATGTGTTAGTATTTTAGAATAATAATAAATTTACGATAAAACTGGAAAATACGGGAAACCTATGTTCAATTTTATCAAAGTTAATTTTGCAAAAGGAAATTGTTTTAAGTGAATGTGTTAGGATTTAGAATTATTACATTAAAAGACAAAAAAGTAAACCTAGGCCCAATTCCATCTTAGTAGTTTAAAGTCATTGTTCAAAAGACTTAAAATTTCTTTAAAAAAATTTCCTCAAAAACATACGCCATTTTATTTCATTTCAATTGACATTTTTCTTTGATTTTTTATTTCAAATGTCAAAGATGGAACGCATTATTAATGTACAAAAAGATTTTGTCAAAATCTATAGAAAAGGGTTTTATTATTTTAAAAAGAGTCCAAAGGATAGGATTACAATTGAGTATTTAGAAACCAGATTAGAAATTTAGAACGAGATTGAGAGCTATTTCACAAAAAATAATTCAAAAATAATGAAAACTTTTTGTCAAACGAAATAGAAAAAAGTTCATATGTTGAACATGACATGTATGACAAAACTGAAGATAATTACATCTCATTTAACAATCTAATTTGAAAACTGATTTAAGAGAAGTTATAATATTAGTACAAAACCAAAATGAAAGGGATGTTATTGTAAGTGAGCCCTCTAGTTCCTTTGTTAAATTACAAAAATTTCAATACAATGTTTTCAGGCAAATATTCGAATGGCCTACGTTAGAGACTTATTTGTATCACTTATCGATAACAAATAAGTCGCTGGATAGTGTTCAAAAGCTACACTATTTGAAAGGACACTTAACGGAGAACCGAACAGTTAATTAGGCATACTCCCATAACCGGAAATAGCTAATTATAGTCAGTGCTGGGAATTACTAGAAAAGCGCTACACATAAAAAACGGTATTTGTCAAACTGCATTTTAAAGAAATTATTTGCCCCAAAATTTTCTTAAATTTTCATCATCGTTGACCTGTACATGCATAACCCTGGTATCATTGTGTGAATTTGTACTTGTATTACCCAGACAAATCCATCCATGTAGTATCTTGAGCAATTATTGATCCAGATGAACTTCGTTTAATACCTTCCTTTAAAATATAACTATAGATTTCCGCACCTATTAGTATATCGATTTTGCCAGGTACATTGTATTGAGGGTCAGCTAATTGTAAATGTTTAATCTGCCAATCAACTGACTGCATGCACTTTTCAGGAAGCTGTGAAGTTATACTACTCAACACAAAAGCCTTAATCGGTATTTTAAAAGTGGGGTTCACTCGTGATTGTATTGTAAATTCGACCATACCCCTTATATTTCAGATTTGTTTTCACCTATGCCTGAAATCACACTATGAACGGCCTTTTCTTTAATTTAAGAACTGAACAGTGGCTTCTGTTATGAAGCAAGCCGAGAGCCCTGATCTATTAATGCTCTTATTATTTGAACATCACCACTTTATTTTCGACATTTACTAAGGCAGTAGCCAGTAATACCTGCTTAGGTCTCTCTAATTTGCCTGTTGATAAACATGTAACAAATTGTGTTTCAATTGGGACAGATGTACTTGTACTAGGTTGATCTGTTTTTTAGTCAATTGAACGTTATTTTCATAATTTGAAGGGGGGTGTAACAGTGAGTGATGTCGTTTGTTACATACCTTGCAGGTAGTAGGTTTTTTACATTCGTACACTGAATGATTACTTCCTAAGCAATTGAAACACATACGATGTTTAATTACAAATTCTCGCCGCTGTGTGTAACTTTGCTTGCAGAAACCTTGCAAAAACACAATTTATGGCTTCGCTGCAAAATTCACAACACAAATTAGTAAGGCTGTTATTGGTAACTACTAAAGATCTAGCATTTACTTGGTATGGTTGCGGTTTCTTGAACTCAAGACATTCTAAAGCCCTAAAGCGGTTCTCAATGAATTCTGAGAACTGTTTGAGAGTTGGCAGCTCATTTGAGTCAACACTTGAAACGTTTAACTCCCAATGCTTACGAGTTTCAGCGTCTAATTTAAATGTGACTATATGTATGACAATTATATCCCATGTACTCCACATCTACGTTTAGGTTACGCAATGCACTTAACAATCAGAAGTGTTGTCTAATATTTCCTTTAATCCAGTCGCAGATCAAAATTAAGTCTTTTTTGAGGAGTACTTGCCGAAGATTTTGCTTGAAAGTAAGATTTGGTTCTCAGGTCCTGCAATGATTAGTGAACAACATATAATTTATAATAAATTTACTGAGAACAAAGAAAATGTAGAAGAGTCGATTAAAACACATTTAACTACAACTACGGAAAAGGAGGAGGCAATTCTAGAAAAGTTTTCTTCATTACCAAGACTGCTTAGAGTAATAGCTTATTGTAGAAGAGTTTTGAAGAAAGGCAAGAATGAATCAAATTATTTACGTAAAAGGGAAATTGATGAAGCACTAAAATGTTGCATAAAATGTGTCCAATTAGAATCATTTCCGACAGAATATTTTCAGTTACAGAACAAAAATGTAATTAATGCAAAGTCCAGTCTACTAAAGACATTAAGTCCATTTCTTGATGAAGATGGACTCATAAGAGTAGGAGGTCGATTGAAAAATGCTGAATTGGAAGAAAGCGTAAAACATCCCATAATTTTGCCAAAGAAGCATCACTTCACTCAACTTGTAATATCTGACGCGCATAACAAACATTACATGGAGGACTTCAATTAATGCAAAATTATTTGAGATCAGCATATTGGATCATCGGTGGGCGAAATGCCATTAAAAAATATGGACGTGAATGCGTAGTGTGTGCAAAACAAAGAGCTAGCATCAAAACTCAAATAATGGGGTCATTACCATCAGTAAGGTGTTTGCCAGCCAGAGCATTTCTACATAGTGGTGTAGATTACGCCGGCCCGATAAATGTTAGGACGTCTAAAGGTAGAGGTCATCGCTCTTATAAGGGTTACATTTCGCTATTTGTGTGTATGAGTACTCGAGCAATACATTTGGAATTAGTAAGCGATATGACTACGCAAGCTTTCTTAGCGGCCTTTCGCAGATTTACTGCTAGACGAGGACATTGTGCCCATGTATATAGTGGGACTACGTTCGTAGGCAAACAAAGAATTACAAAAGTTAAAAAAATCAGATATCCATTGCTCAAAATCTAGAAGTTCAAGGCACACAGTGGCACTTCATTCCCCCACATGCACCCAATTTCGGAGGTCTGTGGGAAGCAGGCGTGAAGTCAGCAAAGTTCCATCTTAAAAGAGTGATAGGAGATTCAACCCTAACATTCGAAGAGATGAGTACTCTCTTAACTCAAATAGAAGCTTGTCTGAATTCACGACCAATAAGTGTAATGAATAATGAGGACCCTAATGAAGCACTTCCATTAACTCCAGGTCATTTTTTAATAGGAGAACCTTTGTTGAGTACACCAGAATTTAGTTATGAAAGGTCATCTATAAGCTGTTTGAGTAGGTGGCAGTTCATTCAAAGAACTTTACAAATATTTTGGAAACGTTGGTCCCAAGAGTATTTGTCTACCCTGGTCAACAGATATAAATGGAGATCACAAGTACCAGAGCCGAATGTAGGTCAAATAGTTCTAGTAAAGGAGGATGATTTACCTCCATGTCGGTGGTTGTTAGGACGGATTATTGAGAAACACCCAGGGGCAGACGATATAACCCGTGTAGTCACGCTACGCACTAAATCATCGATTATTAAAAGACCAACTTCTAAGATATGCATATTGCCAGTAGCAGCTTAAATAAACTTCTTGGTTTAAGTCAAGGTTCAAGTTAAAATGTGAATGATGTTCAATTAAGTTATTATATAGAGGAAATAACTATTTAGTTTATAAAAGGTATAAGGTTTATGTTATGTTACATTTTTTATGAATGTGTTTTTTTTTGTATCTCTTAATAATAGTAATTTTAGGACATGGCAAACAGGGCAATTCATTTCTGTATTTTTTTGTAGGACATTTTTCAACAATGTCCTAAGGGGGCGGTATGTTTAAGACACCTGTCATTTCATGTAAATATAAATAGATGTCGCTCTAGGTATGTATTATTTTAGAAGTACGCTTTCAGTTTATAATTCTTATTTTATAGTAGTTTAATTTAATCATTTATAAATAGATGGCAGTGTACGTCATTGCCCCGCGCTAACATTGTTATTCTTAAATAGTATAAGGTCTAAACCTGAGTTCAAATAAATATACTCATCCAACAGATCAAGTTGCGTTATTGTGGTTTTATTATATCCCGATAATAGTAGCTATTCCAGAACAACAGTCCGGAGTAAACAGTAATCACTTACCCTAACAACACGTCCCCGAACATTATGCGTGTCCAATACAACGGGCAACAAATGCGGGTCCGGAGAACCGGCGGGCGCGGGCGGAGACGTGTCTGACGTACGACGGGCGTGAGCCGCCCTCACTTGTTGCGGTGACGCACCCCACGTGTACACCTGCCCTTTGCTACTCAACGCCAACTACAACAAGGGGATAGGTTAGGGAAAATGTCTTTTTATACCATCCGTATAATTGTTTAAGTCCATGCACTGATCCCATCGTCTCCCTTTCACCATAGGTTATCAAGGCTAACTGCAAAAATTCATCCGTTTGTACTTGACGTTCCCCGTATTCGGACTAAGCGTTTCGCGTCTTCTTTCATTATGCGTACTGCAAATGAATGGAATGATATGCCTGCATCTGTTTCCAGCTACATACAACCCTGTGGCAATCAAAAAACGAGTGAATAGGCTTTTGCTGGGCAAGCTCGCTCCATCTTAGAGCACGTCTCTTCCCCTAGTTATAGTCTGTGCTCAAGAGTAAGCCCATCAGAAGAAAAAGTCTAATAAATATGTGTTCCGCCCGAACGAGCATTTTTTGTTGGGACAATAAATAATGGAAACAAAGAATAAAGGCGTAACACGAGAGAATAATACAATGCATGGCATAGATCTTACCGCACAGCATAGCTGTAGGAAGATAGGGCTGTTATTCACTAAGAGGTCCCAATGCGGATTGGTGCGTTTTAACGACTAAGATCGTAGCCGGGACTGACTGCTTAACATGTATTCCAAAGTACGGCATCATTTCTTTTAAGACAATCAAGTGATTCAGTTCCCCCTCTCTCTTCAAACCGTATTACTTATTAGACGACCCATTTGGTGTTGCGGTTGAGAGGTCGCTGCAACACCAAGGGTCCGGGTTCATCCCGGCAGTACAACATTTGTGCAGAACATGTCTGTTTTAATGTCTGGGTGTTTTCTATGTATAATATGTATGTATTTACGAAAAAAAAATGTATTTAAGTATATTTATCCGTTGTTTAGTACCCATAATACAGGCTTCACGCTTAACTTGGGGCTAGATGGCGCTGTGTGAATGTCAGTGGATATTTAATTTATTTATTATATATTTATTTATTACTTGGAAAAACATCAAGATCAACGAAAATTACAACTCGTCAGCTAATCACTACAACTTACATTATGAAAGTATCCAACGGCGATATGTTGTATGGGCTCCGGTAGGGTCACTCGCTGGGGTACGGAGCTCTTCTCGCGTGTGCCCGCGCCCAGTTGGCCAAACACACCAGCACCAAATGCCCACACCTCACCGTTGGCCATCAAGGATACCGTGTGGCAAGCGCCACACCCCACGCTTAGTACCTGTAGGTTTTTTTATGTTATCAAGTCTACAGGACGGTCAAGACGCTCACCTGATGGTAAATGATACGCCTGACCATGAGAGAACGGCATTGATAGAGACCAACAACTGATAGACAGTGCAGTTATTATTCTCAATCAATGCGGCACCGTGCCTGACACCCGAGACAAGGTCTCTTATACACGGTAATTTTACTAACTACAGTGCCCTCATCCCGAAACACAGAAGTGCAAAACACTTCTATTGTAGGTGACGCTATCTGGCAGTGCAGTGGTACCTACCTAGACGACTCAGTACCGAGGTATTCAAAATATATTGTAACCAGACTTCTAAGTTAGAATTTTATTTAAGTTAGAAGTTCTGACATAAATAAAAAATAGATTTTAACCATGAAAACTATAACATGCAAATTATAGTATAAATTAAAAACTCTGAACTAAGACCACATAAGTACTCTAGTTCACGATGGTTTTGTATACGACTATCAGACATAATATCTTTTCGTCACTGACTATTCTTGATAGTCACAGGTGGCTTTCATAGTGAGAGAGAGATCTCTATGCTTCATCAGATAATTGAGGTATAGAGATATCATTCAGCTCATTATCACATGTTTGTTCTATCCTGTAGCTAACTACTCTATAAATATGCCTATATTTATCGCTATGCTTATATTTTTATGTGTATCGCTAGACGATAAATATCCGCAATTCGATAGGTTATATCATTTTCACCTTTTTTACTAATAAAGTTTCTTTAAAATGCAAAAAAACTACGCTTATTTTGTGATTATAGCCAGAATTTAAGCTAAAAAGGGTTCACGAATGCTTGTAACACAGAAATTGATTAGGAACTGTTCACCATAGAGTAATATCTTCTTGACAAACAAAATAGCCCCTGACATGCTGAACTCATATCGCAGAGGTATTGGTTACTAATAAAACTGCACGTACCTTCCTGCCTTGGAGTCTTGTGACCAGCTTAGGTGAGCACTCATCATCGATCGTACCGAGGCCGAGTTGCCCGTGGACTCCCCATCTAAGAGAAATATTTTTTATTGATGTATAAATAAAAAACACGTTGACAAAAAAATATGTCTACAATCGGTTTGTATTCCTTCTGATTCTAAGTATTTGTATAAAAAAATGAATGGAACAAGAGTAAAAACAAAAGGTTCCTTTTTCGATAAACATTTAATTAAAAAAATAGAATTGCCGGGGATAAAGTTTACTAGCCCCGGCCTACAAACAACAGATTTTTGTAGAAGTAAACGAATATTCGACCGAATGTAGATATGTCGAATATTAATATTGATATTGTAATATAAAGCCGGCCGCCGGCGTCTAACGTAGCAGAGTGGTAGTGTCGCGCAGGTTTAAGAAATTAATCCCACAAGTATACTCTGACCTGTATGGCTGCTTCAATCCTACTAATATACAAAATATAAATTCTAAAGCTTGTAAGAATGGATGTTCGTTACGAAAAACTAAATAGATTGTAATGATAACAATAACTTTACAATAATATTGCTTATTCATCATATTAACACATAAGCAACAATTTATAAAGATGTGTGAATTGTCAAAAAAACGATAAGTGTCAAATAAGTTTGAATGCCACAGGATTACCGTGGCATTCAAACTTATTTATTTATACATTTCACTACACTTGCTTGTGCTTCACGTCTGACAAGAATAAACATGCAAGAATACAATACTGTAAAATACTATACACATCGTTCACAAGAATAATAAAATAATAGGGTTGGCCTGGTACCAGCTAGTAAAAAAAATAATAATAATAGTTTATGTACGTTACCCCCAAGTGTAAAGGCGGCCACCGGCGTCCAAAGCAGCAGAGTGGTAGTGCCCCGCGGCCAACGCGACCACTGGCGCACCAACGGCCCGCGTCCGCATTAGAGCTCCATTGGCCACCTCGCCTCCCGCCCACGAACTGCCCACACCTAGCTGGCCGAATGAATTGTCGCCGCTACCATATACCTGATAAAATAATATAAAAATAAAGATCATCATCATCAGCCCATTAAACGTCTCCATCGAGGGGCACGAGTCTACCCGTGGCGGGTGTATAGGCCCAGTGCGGATTGGCCGACTTCACGCACACCCGTTGAATCTCTTCGCAGGCGTGCGCAGGTTTCATGAACAGAAATGTATGTACTGGGACGGAGGTAGATCCTAGAACTCTTGGTGTTATAGCCGACATTAAATTAATCATCCATCCCATACTCGTTCAACTGTCATGAATGAGACAAACTAGAAAATCTATTGTTTCGGAATAAAGGCACTGTGCGGTAGTACCGTACAGTGCCTTTATTCTAGTGATATACTATATAGAATATATAGAACGGTACTAGGTCACTTAGCCCCTCCGCAATTCCGCAATGACCTAAGCCGAGGTTCGAGTCCCACTCTGGGACGCCCTTAAGGCAGAGAGCCATCTCGTTCGTCATTTACTTGGTAAGCTGTAAAGACCATCTGCGGCCAACAGCAGTAGTCAATTCGAAAAAAAGGTATGAGATACCTAACATCGATTACCTACTATATACATGACAACACACTGAATTAACTCACCCCATTTTCCGTCAAGATAAGCGTGTGATGTCTCCCACAAGCGACATCTATCACTCGGCCAATCAACTCGGTGACGATCGGCGTGTTAGCCATCATCACCTTAGCATTGCCATCGTCGACTACCGCCCAGTGGTTGAGGCCGCAACTTATGGACCTGCGCGGTACGAACTGACTCTTCCAAGTGTCTGCAGTTTGTGTGATCTCTAGGTGTATATCGGGGCAAGGCTGGCGAGCTTCGATCGTCGAAGCTACGTGCACGAATGTTGCGATTAGGTACAGCATTCTTGTGGTCTGCAACCAAAAAAAATTGTTTTCTTATAGAATTAGCTAGAATTCACGCAGATAACATTTATTATCGGACAGCTTAGATACATGTGGTAAATAAAAATGATGTCATCATCATCACCTCATAAATGTCCCCACCGAGGGGCACGAGCCTACCCGTATAAGGTGATTAGGCCTTAGTCGTCCACGCGGGCCCAGTGCGGGTTGGACGACTTCACGCGCAACCTTTGAATCTCTTCGCAGGCGTGCGCAGGTTTCCTCACAATGTTTTCCTTCACCGTAAGAGCGTCGGATAACGTACATATATTTTTCGAAAATTCGAAAACACATTGGTACGTGGCGTAATTTGAACCGCAGCCCTCCCGATAGGAGGGCAATAGTTCGCACCATTGAGCCACCGACGCTCATAATAATGCAATCAGTAGGTTCATTCTCGAGGTATCGTAAATCATGGCACGATATCGAATAGTTTTAAAAATACATATTTGACATTAGAGGGAATTATCAACGTACCATAAATATTCATAATGTCACAACACGATAAACTCAAACATTGCGATCCACATTGTGTATTAATTGAACCACATACAATCATGATATTGGTATTAGCTACAATAGCCAACCGAAACTTGAAACCTTAATTTTAACTACTTAAAGGAATACTTACATAAATGGACGATATCCCTTGTTTCATATCCCTTATCACAGGTCGCAATTGATCTTGCAATGGATTCAGCCACAAACATATGAGCTGAAACAACAATAAAGCTTTAGGTATTTCATCATGTCAAGTCAAATACTTGAACTTTCTTTCAATGTCACAGTTATATCATGTTTTTAGCTTTACTGTAGATACTGAGTGCTCACCTTCAAAATCTTCGTATCAAACTTATTACACTTCTCTGTAATAAAATCGAATAGCCACTGAGCGTTTTCCTCCAACAATAACGGCACCATGCACCTTTCGCTCAACAGGCAATAGAGGGCGCCACGGCACACATCACTACGAGACCTCAGCGCTGAGAGCAATACAGCCGGCTGCCCTCTATGGACGCTGAACACAGGCACTAAGTCCCAAAGACCAATGGCAGCCGCCATCGATGCCAATTCTGTTAGCTCTGTTGTGTTTAACGTCACAAACTTCACGTTGCTAAAACAAAAATAAGTAATTAATAATCGATACTGAGTCGCCAAGGTGCACCGCCACCGCAGTGCCAGATATCGCCCCGTGAAATAGGAGTGTTATGCGCTTTTGTGTTTCAGGATGAGAGCACTGTAGCTAGTTAAATTACCGGGTATAAGAGACCTAACATCTGTTGTCTGGGATGATGGTCGCAGTGCGGCATTGATGGAGAGTAATAACTGTCTTTCAGTTGTTGGTCTCCTTCAATGCCGCTCTGTCATGGTCAGGCGTATCACTTACCATCAGGTGAGCTTCATGACCGTCCTGTACACTAATGACATAAAAAAATCCTGGCTGTCTAGGCTACGAGCCGTGTGCGCTTGCACGACAAAGCTGTGAAGGCCATTAGACCATTTAGCAAAAAGTTTAGAAAAATAAAAATTTTGACGACCCATGTGATGTGATGGTCGAGATGTCGGCTGCTACACGAAGGGTTCCGGGTTCAAACCCCATGCAGTACAAACATTTGTGTGCACGAACATGTCTGTTTGTATTGGTCTGGGTGTTTACTATGTATTATATGTACCTATGAATTAACAAAAAAAAATGTAAGTACGCACACGTCCGTTGTTTAGTACCCACACTACAGGCTTCACGCTAAACTTAAGGCTAGATGGCGCTGTGTAAATGTCAGTGGATATTTATTAATTATTTAATATTCGTACATCATAACAATGAAATTAAAACCCTGGGAACCATAACATTTTAAAAATCATACTCACGGATCAAAACCGATCTCCGGATTAGTGCCCATCTTGAGCAAGAGTGCGAGTAGTTTGATAGTGATTGCCGCATCGCCGAGCATCCCTACGTTGCCAGTGTGCTTGTACATGGACAACTCGTGAAGACGTCCGAAAACGCCCAGTCTCGCCGCCCAACCATCTGGTTGACTCTGGTTAAATACATAATGTCGATTAGACTAAGTTTTAAAAAATTGTGCTCACTATTATATTTTATTCACGGAACAAACGAATTGGATTTAGGGTGGATCGCAAGATCGTCTGAGTGGTTAATATATTTTTTAAATGTTTAGCCTACCGTAAGACCGCAAGAGCGTCGGATAAATGTAGGTACTAAATAATTTAAAAATTCGTAAAAACATTGGTACTTGTCGGGATTCCAGCCTGCACTCTTCGGATCGGAAGGTCCATACCAATGAGCCACCGACGCTCTAACATAAACAATTATTATAAATAGGTATTATTACTCATATTTATTACACACTCACTGTAAGATGTTCTTCGGCAGGAAAACGTAGCCTTTAGTGTTTATCCAGGGTGATAGGTAACTATTAAAATCACTTCATAAGGCGCGCAAACCTTTGGATCTCTTCGCAGGCGTGCGCAGGTTTCCTCACGATGTTTTCCTTCACCGTAAGAGCGTCGGATAACGTACATATATTTTCGAAAATTCGAAAACACATTGGTACATGTCGGGATTTGAACCTCAGCCCTCCCAGTAGGAGGGCAACAGTCCACAACATTGAACCACCGACGCTCTGGACATTCCCTAAAATAAAAAGGTTTTTTCAAAATTGAAAGTATTCTAAGTTTTTCCTTATAACATCAGCTACCTGCCAAAAAAAGTACCATCGAAATCAGTCCAGAGATTACCCGGAACAAACAGACAGACAAATTAACAAACAAAAATTTAAAGAAAAATGTTTTCGTGTATGTGTGCCGTATGTAATATACATACGGTACATACACGAAAACATTTTTCTATATGGACAAGTAGTATACGGTTATTTAAATATTAGAAATATACTTGATAATTTTATTTAAACATATGTAATTTTTTTAAATATATTATGCCATTTATATATCCCTCTCTTTCTTTCTTACCTGAGAGAGCGAGAAGAGATACTGCGCAGGTGCAATCCGTCCACGGGACATGAGCATATCGGCTGCGGCCCGCAATAGTGAGCCCACCGGTGCTCCCAGAGCAGCGGCCGCTTGTTCAGCACCCACGCCCCCGCGCATTATAACACCAACCACCCATTCGCACGGCTCACAACTGCATATAATAAAAACATATCCTCCCAGATAAGGAATGCAATCCGGACTATCCGTTATCCGAAAAGTCCGGATATATAAGCCTTGCACTCCATCATCATCAATATCGTAGCGACGATGACCGTTCAAATCCAAGATCAACGGACAAGACCCTTCTATTTGCGTCGCAGTTGGAGACTTTATTTCCAGCAGTAGACCTCGATACACGAAGTACGGTTAACTTATTTAATAAAAATACTAAAATGGGTATATACTTGAAATCCGGACGATCCGGATTGAACAAGAAATCCGTTCTAAAATATCCCGATTTTAAAACAGAACGGATTTGCATTTTTTACACCCCCAGATCTTAACATTATCCCAAATACCATTTGCCCAGGGGAGAGGGGTAATTATTATATCATCATCATTACAGCCTAAAACTGCTGTCCACTGCTGAACGAAGGCCACCCGTAATGATTACCACGCGGACGAATTCCTAACAGTTGACATCCATCTCCTACCCGCCACCTTAACCATAACTTATATGTCGCATATGATTCTGGAGTTTTAACTATTTTGAAAAACAATCTGTTTTGTAAAGATACTGTTTTTAAAATATTCTTTTTCGTTTTTTAAAAGTAAACTAAAAATAGTAAAAAGCTGACCATAATGTAACAGCTATAAAAGCTACTGCTAAACAAGACCTTCCTCAGTAAAATTTATCTTTAAAGGGGTTCGGACCCGCAAGGCTATATACGTAACACGTGTTAGCAAAATGCCAGAGCCTCGTTACAGTACAGAGATCGATGTTAGGTCTCTTATCATTGAGCAAAATACTATAAACTATTACTCACACAGTGTTAAGAATGTAAGCGCCACAGTTTGTGATAACGAGGCATGGTTCAATGTTGAACCTTGGGAGTTGGAGGTCGCACATAAATGTGGGTTCACGCCACCCTCCCGCCATTGCTGGGGGCTCCTTAACTGACATCAAATAACCACGTTTCACATCACCAATCAACTCGGCAGACCATAACTCTGAGAATTCTCTTTTAGCACCCATTAATCCATCTCCCTGAAAATTTATGTTGAATTAATATAATCTAGTATATATTAATTAGCAATCTACAGGCACTTCTATATGTATACACAATAGGTACCTGAATGACTGAAAAGCTTCCACTGTGCACTTCAAGTTCATTTTTTCTCAATAAATAAATTAGTTTTTGTGACCATAGCCCTTGTATATATAGGCCATCTTTCTTGATCTTTGGTCTTAGTGTTCTTGAGGGTGCATCTTCTTCAGGGCTTTCCAGCTGAAATCATGTATTCATTAAAAATGCTTTTCTTTTACTTATCATATGAACTTAAAACATTTGTACTCACAATCATTGTTCCTTCATTCAATTCAAATGCTGTAAGGAAATGCCTTCCATTGACATATTGTGCAGACAGTGCCCAGTTATTAGACCCCTTACGAAACAAGGGAAGGTATTCAACAGGTTTTAGAACATACTCCACACTTTGAGTTTTGTCATCTGTAAAATCATATATTTATAAAAAAATCATGGCTTCTATCTCCTAGTACCTACATAATGTACTATGTTTTTCTTAAATTCGACTATTATGACCACTATAAAAAACACGCCATCGGAGTGATTGAAGCCTGCTTTTAAGGTCTACTGATGATTCTAAAACAGCGCTACTTAGTTATGGCAATAGAGTAATCAAACCCCATTCTAAATTGTAATAATTGCATCACCCAACAGTAGCTTATGATCGCAAAAATGTTAACAAGACTAAATCACTAAATTAAAGAGGTTAAAAAATAGTTTGAATCTATCACTGTTTGGAGTGTTGATTCTACTGAAATAATTCTAAGATCTTTCCCCTATGTTAAAACTATGTGTGTCACTATTATTTATGAAATTGTTACAATTGTTTTTGGCATCTTTAAAGCTTATGAATGCCGATGACACTTTTAATCATCGTTAAACGTTATTTGTCTTTCTATCACTCAGAATATAATGAATAAACAAAGAATAAAGTAAATGGTGTTAATATACCTTTAGATTCACCATGCATAAAGAGTGTTATTTTGTCTTTAGAAAGCTGCATAATGTAGGACATGAATCCATCTTTCTTATCTTTATCAGTGTGTGCACGCATTTGCTGCAGCCAATTGTAGCCATATGATCTATGCTCTAGTACAAGCTTCCACTGTTGAGACTTATTTTTAGATATCTGTAAAAAAAATATACATACATATAATTTGTTAGTTTTTGTAAAAAAAAATACTTAAGATGATTCACTCTGATGATGATTTCACAGTGACACGCACACATATTAAAAGTTTGTCATGCAGAGTAATATGGACTGCTATCCCATAAAAAAATTGCTACAGTGGGTGGGCTAGGCTCAATGGATATGATCACAGATTTCCCAATACAGGAGATGGGGCAAGCCGCGTTTAAAGTGCGACAAATGTAAGCTCAACGAGCATACACTGGCTACCAGTTTACGCTCTGTGAGACGAGTCAAGACGCACGAATATTAGAAAAAAATACCGTTTTTTTCCAAAATGCCATCCTGTGCAATTGTAACATGCCATCTTCGCAATAAATCAGTAAATTTACCAAGAAATATAATAAATTTTCACAGGTAAGAACCGAAAAGAAATTGCGACACTGGGACTGCCTATAAACTTGGCGGCTTGTCCAGTCTAATGTATATTCTGATGTCTGTGGATATGATCATATCAAAAATATTGCCCCCTATTAATAAATTAATATTCTCTAACAATCACACAGCCCCATCTAGTTCCAAACTACGCATTAAGCCTGTAAGGTACTAAAGAATGGATAAACAATTGGGTACATTTATTTTTGCAAATATATACATATACAATGACCCAGGCCAATACAAACATGTTCATGCACACAAATGTTTGTACTGCCCGGGTGTTATATCTGGACAATTATACTGGACCCTTGACGTAAGAGCTGATATCTCAACCAATTATACTATGTAGGTTGTCAATATTACAAAGGAAATGTAAATTAAATCAAATTACTTCTTGCAAAAAACTAAGATGTTATGGTATATATATATTTTAAAGTAAAAATAAATAATATTAACCAATACTAACCAGTAAAGCTAATAAATCCAATGAATCATCAAAACACATCTGAAGTTCCACAATGTCACCTGAAACCCTACATTCTCCAACTATGGTTTGAGATTCCAATGAATAAAATGAAATTGTGCCAGTCTGTGAACAATGGAAATAATAAATCATTAAGTACAGTTAACTTAAAAGGGATCAACCATACCTCTCCCAATTTTTAGTTGTTGGAGGAATTCAATTTACTACTGGTAACCACTTAACAAATAACCATGATTATTACTTCTGTAAAATTGTTAAGAAGTCAGCCTAAATATTTATGTCGTTAATGATCGTCTATGGATTTGTATCACTTTTTATATTTTAAACTGTATATTTTTTTTTATATGAAATTAATGTGTTTAAAAATATATATATACATAAAAATAAACTAAGTAAGAATGCATATACTATTTACCTATCACAATTAATTCAATATATTATATTAAAATAGAAAAATAAATTTGTTTGATTTATTTATAGGCCTATAAATTATTTCCAAGTGTTACAAAGAAAGAGAAGAATTATTCCCTTTTAATATACATATAACTACAAAATGTTAGATGAGGCCTTTAAGATTCAAATTTATATAGGTAATTTATGGGGCTCCAAAAAGCTTCATATATAATATTGCTGTTTATTTTGGCACAATTTGTTTGTTATTTTTTAGAGTTGTACAAATATGTATCCAATGACAACAGGGAAGGCAGGATCTCAGAATTACTATTGCTAAAAGAGACAGAAATTTAGCTACAATATTTTTTTTTTTAAATAAAAACATTGGTTCAGCTGCATCGCCACACGTTCGCACATATTTGGTCACAGTTCTAACCTAACTATACTCTATACTTATTAAACTTTACATATGTTACAAGAAAAATGAACAACCTGTAATATAAATAAATACGAGCCACAACAAAATAATCTGCAGCTTAATACGAAATCTCACCTTTGATCCAATAATCAAAATATTTTCCGACTCCTTGGTAAGCCACCACACAACTGATGTAGGCTGATGTATAATTGAAATAGGTAAAACAGTAACACTTGATAAAGACCATTTGTGATCAAAAGTATTTTGGGGGATAAACAATGGAAGAAATGGCACTAGAAGCACTTTTTGGTCACTTAGAATCATAAGCCATGTTCCACTAGGTTCGAAACACATACAATATACAGGATTATCCAAAAAATCCCAATCGTATTTCGTTTCAAACCTCTCTGAAAGTTGGTTTATGTAAAAAAATACCAATTCTTTGTCACTAGAAAAGGCTATAAATTTTTTCAGGCCAACTTCGTAAAAACTGTAAGCCTCAATATCCAGATGGACTAAAACATCTAATTTAAAAAGGCCGGAAAAATCTAATTGCTCACTTTGTTGAGCCATTTTTGATTTTAGTTCTTTACTGATAATTAATCAATTTCATAATCAAATGCTTTCGACAATGCTAAACACATATTTCAAATATATTTAATAAAGTTATGAAGATACGCAGAATCAATTCATGTATTTCGTGTTATAACAATTGACATTGACAATGTTTGACATTTTGTGTTGACATAACAACTTTGTTGATTCGTTCGGAAGTTGGTTAGTTCTGAAGAATGGAACTTTATATACTCTTTGGTTAGTACGAGTACTAGCGCCTTGTATGTGACACGTATTTCGATTTCATTGTTTGTTTTCATTTTGGTTAAATTGTTAGTTTTCATTTTCGTTTAATTGTTATACTGAGTTTGTTGAGTTTTTTGTTTTATTTGTTAAAGTTTGTTGTTATTACCATGCCTTAGCATACAAAAAAAAACTGTTTTGGGTAGTCAGGCTAGGGAGTTTGTTGTTCGCCAACGAGACTACTTTGAAAGAGAACTACAAAATAATGGACCTTTGTTACCATTAAATCGATGTGTAGAATACTGTTTTGCGTATAACACGTGATAAATTTGGCCAAGAAGGGATGTCTGAAAATAAATTATCGACACCCAACAAAAAACGGACCAAGGTGAAGCCAATCACCGATTTAGATGACTTTGCTAAGGATGCTATAAGAAATCATATTTATGATTGCTTAAGCTTGCTTAAGCTTTTAAAATCATTGAAAGAAGCTGACCTCTTCAAGGGAGTTATTTCTTCGTTGCGGCATGTTTTAAGAGATATTGGCTTTGTTTACAAAAAAATTAACAAACGGAAGATTATTATGGAGAGAACTGACATTGCCCTAGCAAGATGTACATTTTTAAGGAAGGCCAAAAACATACGTGATTGGAACAAAGTTGTATTTTTGGATGAAACGTGGCTAAACGCCAACCACACAGTGAATAAAAATTGGACCGACGATACGGTACAATCGTGTACTAAAGTGCCGGAGGGCAAGGGCGAACGCCTTATTATTTGTCACGCTGGTACAGCAAGTGGATTCGTCCCTAATTGTTTGCTAACTTTTAAGTCAATAAAAACTACGGAGTATCATGGGGTGATGAACTACGAAAAATTCAGAAATTGGTTCATAGGTCTATTAAATAATTTTAAAAAATCTATGACCATAATAATGGACAACGCACCTTACCATTCGGTACAAGTTAATAAACCCCCAAACCAATCTAATCCCATTTTGAAGCTTTATAAAAAACAGATTGATTATTTGATTGATTGACTGAATTGAATCACGTTTTCACAGTCTCTTTATTTTTAGGACACGCTGCAAGAAATAATACTTCGCCGCCATTTACGGCAAATAAGATGTTAGGTCTACTACAAGATGCCGTCAGCAATGTTCAACCTGGAGACTGGTCAAAGGTCGTGGATAAAGCAAAAAAGGACATCGTGTCTGATTGGGATCGTGACATTCATATTGACAACCTAATGGAGTCATCATTAATAATATCCGTTACAGATTCAGATAATGAATATAGTGACAGTTCAGATGTTCTTGACTCTGATATAAGTTTAGACGATTAACATATATGTATATCCATTTTATTGCGTAATATAAATGTTCTGTTGTCTCATTTATATAATTATTAATTATAGACTTTTTAACAATAAAAATTGAACTACATACAAAATAAGTTTTTATTATAAAAAATATCGCCTATCCATCGTAGCAGTACACCCCATCACTAAATACTACTATGGCGTTACGTTATACGCATAGCACTGCTTAATTTTTCTTTCAATTTGATTTTATTTATAGACTAGTACATTCTGGCAAGGTTAAATTTAAGTAAGTTCATTTATTAATGAGTTAATATATTACGAATGTGGTACAGCTGAAATACTAAGTCATAATTTATAAATCGCGGCAACTTTCAAGAGTGAATCGAAATGTTACTGATAGTGTCACACAAACAGTACATGGACAACGCATTATTTTTATTCAATTATTATTGATGAAATTAGTGGTAACACATTCTAGAATTCCCACCATTCCCCATAAAATTCAGCTAACATGTGAGACTTTACTGGAAACCTTCTTGAGAGAATTTGAAAAATTGTTGCAAATAATTGCAATAATATATTTTGATGAATACAACTTAAAAAAAAATGCAAAATTTCTGACGTTTGACAGCTTGACTTGGCTTGACTTTGACAGCTTACCAAAGGCCCTAATGCCGCAATTTCTAAAAATTTTAAAAATCTAATTGAAAATTTCCTCTTTAAAGTTCATTTTGTAGAGAGAAATTGAAAAATACAATTGTATTTAACTGATATACAGAGTAGTATTAATGGAATACTTTTTGTTTCAGCTATAAGTATGTTCTCTGTTTGCTGTATGAGACACAGTATGAGGATCATTAAAAGTAATAGAATGTTTTCCACGTTCCGAAGAGGAGTTAATTTTTTATTTAAGCAAAACCTCTTATTAACTAATAGTATAAGTTCTGGTGGTTTTATGGCAATTGGAGACTTGGTTCAACAAGAATTTGAGTTCCAATCCAAGGTCTTATTGAAAAGATATGATTGGGGGCGTTTAGGTTTGTGGCTGTCTTAATTTGTTATTAAAGATTGTGAATTATTGATAAATCTATACATTTATACACTATTTTCAGCTAGAATGTTTGTCGTTGGAACTGTGATGGGTCCCATGCACCATTACTACTATGTTTACCTTGATAAAGTTCTTCCGAAAGCAGACCTAAAAACAGTGTTCCAAAAAATTATATGTGACCAACTTTTTGCTTCACCAGCAACCATATTATGTTTTTTTTATGGGATGGGTGTACTGGAATCAAAGACAATTGAACAGAGTAATGCTGAGATAATCCAAAAATTTAAATATGTCTATGGGGTGTGTAAAATATTTATTTATTTATTTTTAACAGCCAATATCATTCCACTGCTGGTTACAAGGTCTCTCCATTAAAAGTGATAGGTTTTGCCATATTCTCCACACTCAGTGGCGGGATAAACTACTCAGGATCATGTGGGCCATTGCCCATAGCCTTGTGGTCCTTGGGGTCTCGCACCTCCAATGCTTGCAAACTTACTCATATAAAGACTATATGAGCAATAAATAATAACAAAATCTGGCATTATTTACATTAAGTAATTAACAATGAGAATTTTACATTTTTATGAATAAATATTTAAGTATCAAAATTTTTTTCCTCTTAGGAAATTCCATCCTTTTTTATAAAGCCATGCAAAATATATCTTGCCATTGCAAATTAGGCAAAGTATAGGCCTGCCGTTGACAGCACCTGTGACTTTTATGTTAAATTTTATTTCATTATAGATATAGGTATCATATATATATATATATATATATATATATTGTAAATATATCTTTTGTAAACTTAATTTTGAAACAAGTTAGATATATATGGTGTTGAAATTACAAGAAATGTTTTCTTTCAGGGTGACTGTTTATATTGGCCCCCAGTACAATTTGTCAATTTCTACTATCTACCAACTGAGTACAGGGTATTCTATATCAATTTTGCAACAATGATTTTTAATATATTTTTATCCTACATGAAACATTATGACCAACATTAACAGTTATGATAATTATATAGTCTTAATTGGAACTTATTGTTCATTTTATTTGCACAATTATTTATGTAATTACTTTTAATAACACTAATAATTTATTCTTTTAGTAATAATGAAATATATAGAAATCACTGCTGTTTTCAAATATTGGTACAAAAACTAAAGTTTGAAGGGTTTTTTCATTAATTCAATATAATAAATATCTAAACAGTGATAATTATTTCATGTTATTGTAAATAAAAATGTAAATAAAATATGTAATAATATAAATACAATCTAAGTATTTTATTTTAGATAAATTTGTATGATGGCTTTACATTTTTTATTAAGTTTTCCCATTAAGACATAGGTGTCTACATGAATGCTTTATTTCACTTTAGAATTTTAAAAACTACTTTGCTTCATGCTTGTATTAAATCATCAATGATTAATATCACAGATTTAGAAACTAAACATTAAACTTTAGTTTCTAAATGTGTGATGAATATATTTAGAATTAAATTCTAAACACGTTAGTGTCAAGTACATATCTATCTGAAATAGACGTGGGTAGCTCAGAGAGGATATGAAAAAAGATACATATCCGAACCGCTAGCAAACCTATCTTTTAACTCCGACATTTTAAACATATCTTCAACTCTTTGACTCCGTAGAAGTATACTAATATAATAAACTCTATGCCGTAGACTCAAGACAGATTTTGCATTAAATGATATATTATACGTAACAAAGAGTAAGCGCAAGCGCGCTATACGAAAATATCAAAGAGAGACAGAGATGGCTTGCTGATATGGATATGAATTGAAATAGTTGTTGTCAAACGGATCTTCAACTCCAACTCTTCAAATATATCTTCAACTCTTTATGAACTCTATGCCACAGACCCAAGGCAGATTTTGCATTAACAGATATACTGATACGTAACAAAGAGTAAGCGCAAGCGCGCTATACGAAATATCAAAGGAAGACAGACAGCTTGCAGATATATATAGACAAAAGAGATGATTTCAATGTAAACATATCTTCATCTCTTTAGAAGTTTACTAACATTATGAACCTTATACCACTAACTTAAGACAATTTTGCATTAAATGACCTTCGATGGAATCAAAGAGTTGAAGATATGAAATAGAGATACATATCCGAGAAAGGAAAAGATATGAAGATTTTTCTTTCTTAAGACACAATTCGCGCACCGCTAATCTGAAAATGAAAAGTGTTTATTCAGTTTAGGTCCTTAAAAACACTTATGAATGTCAAATGAAGCTACCACTGGTTCGGGAGGTAGTTTTCCACTGAGAAGAAACCAGCAAGAAACTCAGTAGTTACTCTTTTCAAAAAAATTGTGTTGAATACAGATTCATTTGTAATCAAAATAATTATATAAAGCAAATTATATTTTCAATTTTTATCGTATTATATGGTAAAAATATAATAATCTACAAAAGTACTATTAAGCAGTTAAGTATTATATAAATTTAAATAGATGACAACAAAAAAAAAAACAAAAGTAGTGCAGGCGTGGAAATCAACATGTCCATGAGTTTTTATCATTTATATAATCTTCAACACTATAGTAAGCTTTTTTTATTAAAATAGACTTTACATGAGACTTAAACTTATGCAGGGTAAATCAATTACATTTTGTGGTAGCTTATTAAATATTTTAATGCTTAATCCCACAAATGAGTTCCCAACCTTATGCAATCTAAGATTTGGAACGGCAAGTTTGTGTTTCCTAGTGTTCAAACTATGATTATCTGACTTTTTTGAAAATACATGTAAATTTTGTGTACATAGATGACGCAGTCTAGAATGTACTGAGACGGTAATGTTAAAATATTTATTTGTTTAAATAATTCCCTTAGTGAGTCACGTGATTTAAGGCCGTATATGGCACGGATGGATCTTTTCTGCAATACAAAAATTGTTTGTAGATCAGCAGCAGACCCCCACAAAAGTAGACCATAAGACATCACGCTGTGAAAATAGCTAAAATACACAAGTCTTGCAGTCTCAATATCAGTGAGACTTCTTATCTTCCTTACAGCATATGCAGCGGAACTAAGCCTTCCTGCCAAAGCCGCAATATGGGGACCCCACTGCAATTTTGCGTCTAATTTTATACCCAGGAAAACGGTTGAATTTATTACTTCCATGGGTCCTTCATCCAAAGTGATGAAAGTATCTACCTGCCTTACATTAGGCATTGTGAACTTAATACATTTGGTCTTAGAGTTAAGAAGTAAATTATTGGTCGTAAACCAATGTAATACCTGAGAAAGTGTAGTATTTACATCGTCAAAAGTTTCTTTTTGTCTATCCACGTTAAATATAAGAGATGTATCATCAGCAAATAATACAGTTTCACATAGGTTTTGAGTATAATAAGGTAGATCATTTATATAAATTAAAAATAATAAAGGTCCCAATATTGAGCCCTGGGGAACGCCCATCAATAAAAGGGCTCCGCTGGAACTTGTTTCTCCGACATGTACGTTTTGGACTCTATTCGTTAAATATGATTGTATTAAATTAAGAGCGTCCTTATCGACACCGTAATGCTTCAACTTCATGAGGAGAGTATTATGGTTAACGCAATCGAATGCCTTCGATAGATCGCAGAATATTCCTATAGCATCTTGCTTATTTTCCCACGCCTCAAAAATATGTTTCATTAGTGCCACTCCTGCATCAGTAGTGGATCTGCCTTTAGTAAATCCAAATTGATTGCTATGTAATAATTTGTTTACGTTGAAATGAGACAATAATTGATTAAATATAATTTTTTCAAATATCTTACTTAGAGCTGGGAGAATAGAGATAGGTCTGTAGTGAGACGGGTCACTCTTTTCTCCAGATTTGAATAAAGGTATGATTTTACTGAATTTCATCAAATTTGGAAATTTGCCCTGGTCAACACACTGATTAAAAATAACAGCTAAGTGAGGAGCAATACATATAATTATATTTTTAAGTATTTCTGTAGAGAGTCCCCATAAATCCTCTGTTTTTTTAATATTTAACTCTTTAAAAGTTCTAATGATTATCCCTGCATTTACATGTGTAAATCTAAAAGACGTTTTGCACTCATCAACATGTGACTTGAGGAGAGAAACAGCAAGATGAGGATTTGAATTTAATTTACTAGTTACAGTGACAGCAATATTAGTAAAGAACTTTTCAAATGCATCTGCCACCTGAGAGTCAGTATCAAGACTCCTGCCATCAATATTCAGTGAGATCTTGTTATCTTGTGTTTTATTTTACAAGTCTCCTTATTGATGATATTCCACGAAACTTTACTTTTATTAGTAGCATTGATTATTTTATTTTTAAAATAATTAGCTTTAGCTACTGCGCAAACTTTTTTGAATAATTTTAACATACTCTATGATAACAGGGTCATTAGTATTAGCCTTAACATCATACAATTCAAATAACTTTTTTCTACTTGTATAAATACCAGTAGTGGCCCAGTCGCTAAATTTAGATTTTAAAGTATTTAATCTGACATGTTTTTTGGAAATGTACCATTAAATTCCTTTTCAATTACACTAAATAATTTATTATAATGTTCATCGACATTTTCATTACTATAAGTTAATAAAGGCAACTTGCTAGATATATTTTCCTTAAATTTTTCTATGCGATATGTTGTAATTGGCCGACAAACAAAATTACATGAAGTTGGGGCAAGACGGTGCTCAAACGATGCCATCTGTCCGCTATGATCAGAATTAATGAAATTTATTATACTCTTGTCATTTATATCAAAATTACAAAAAATGTTGTCTAAACAAGTGGCCGAGATTGAAGTAATTCTTGTAGGTTCATTAAAAAGATTAATTAAATTAAATGATTTAAAAAGATTTAGAAACCTAACAGTATTTGGTGAATTTTCTAAAATGTTAATGTTAAAATCACCACAAACAATAACTTTTTTACTAGATGAACTTATTTTTCTTAATACTTCTTCCATAGTAGTCTCAAATACATTAAAATTCCCTGATGGAGGCCTGTACACACAAACGATTACATGTTGCTCCAGCTCTGCACACGCTAGTTCAATAGTTCGTTCCACAGAAAGTGATGAAATCTACATTTCTACTACTGCTCATTCCGCTTGCACTCAGCCACTCCACCTGAACCGGCACCCAGTCCTGGATTAACCTTTAAGCAAATTAAGCACTAGCTTAGGGCCCCACGTCAGGGGGGCCCCGACGAAGCACAAAAAAATGAACAGAAGGTTTACTGGAAATCATCATCAGTGAATGCCCGAAAAGCCGCAAGGCTCATTTTTTTTTGTAAATAATTAAATATAGGTACTTTAGTTTTTGTTTTTGTGGCACCTACTCCACTTCCAAGGTACGTTTAATATTTTTTCACCTTATTTTACAAAATACTAATGTTTTTTCAATAGTACCTATGCGTGCACTGCGATTATGTTCGGTGAAAAATATTTCATGCAAAACGACTTGCGTTTTTTTTGCAGTGCGCGGATTCGAGTATGTTACTATAGTTTTTTTTAATCGTGTAGGTGTTTTTAAGACAAATTCTTGTTCTTGTTTTTGATAACGACAATTCGAAGGCGGCCGGGACCGACGGCTAAACGTGCCTCCGAAGTACGGAATCGTCTTTCTTTTAGGAGAAACAGGTGATTAGGAGGTGACAGCTATACCTGCAATGTCCTAACCTAACTGACAAAACTACACTCACAAAGTGAAAATCTTACCTATGTTGTCAACTACTGCGCTATGCTACTGATTCCTGTTGACATACTGACAGGGGGGCCCCACAAGTGTGGATTGCTTAGGGCCCCGAGTAGTCTTAATCCGGAACTGCCGGCACCCATCGTCGAAGAAGCGAGGCGCGTATGAAGCCACTTGAGCGGAAGACCTACCCTCCGCGGTTACTTGCGAGAATTTGCATAGACAGCGGGTCCATTATTTAGGAATAGCTAAGCTCAATTCACTGCCCCAGAAGGTCGTACGTTTCATTTAATACAATATATCTTGGTCGACTTCCAGGAACGTGGTTTCTGCTTCGGCTCGTTCCAATTGTTGCATTACATATAGCTTTTAAAACTAAAGCAACTTCAGAACGCTTTTAAAAGGTTAGGTAACTACACGAAGACGTGTGGCTGGCTCCCTTGATTTAAGAGACCTATAAGGAACAAAACACCTCATTTACTTCAAGTACAGCCAGATATATATTAAATAAGACAAGGTGGCCAAATATATCCGAACAGTTTAAAATGTGCATAAGTTCTATACCTACAGTAGAAGTAGGTAACCATTAACATCTAAACAACAATGGCTTCATTAATATCTGAGCAAATGCTTGTCAATAACATCTATACACGCAACTTTACAATAATATCTGACACTCGTGAAATCAGATGTCATCAACAAAAACATGCAAATACCTAATGTATTGGGGTTTCCATAAACATTAAATAGAAACTCAAATTTTTTTTTCGAGTGGAGTTATTATAATATAGGCCTTTCAAATATTGTTGAGGTTCTTGTATATTACCATGCAAATGTTATATAATAATCTTCCTTTGAACGCAACTTTTTGTAAGGTAATAAAACAGCTCAAATAAACATATACAAATACTGAATTTTATTTAAATAAAATTAACCTAAGTACATTTACATAGATTTGTATATCTACATGACTAGCCCCAACACATGGTCCAATCATCTTTCCTCGTTTGTAATTTAACTATAATGCGGTACAATGCAAGCGCTGGACCTAGTGGTAGCCCGAGGCCCATTACAATATCAGCTCGTCGCGCCATGCTCAGGGCTGGTCCATCGAATTCCTGGAATAAAATATATAGGCATTAAAAAAAAAGATAAGTGTGCAGGAAACAAATCTACCTTATCTTAGTTAGTTTACTAGACGTCAGCCGTGATCAACTGTTTAAGCGACATATTACTCCAAGGTTAAAGCATACATTTTAAAACTAGGCAAAGAATCTCGATTATGAATCCGTAGCCAAAAATGAGGGATTCAATTCATTATTAGAACAATAAAATAGGAAACGGTTTCCACAATAACATGATTCCCATAATGGTAAGACCATTACCAAGATAAGTAGAAGGCATGTTCTAGCTAGAGTGGATAAAGAAAGAGAGTATCCTTCGAGTGTACAAACATCGCGTGACGTTAAGCTGTCACAAGTGCAGCATGCACTTCAGGCGGCGCTGTAAAGATTTTTGCACCCTGATCGAGCTTCTGTTACTGCGCCCTGTGCGAGCTTATATAACTGCGCCCTATTTAAGTAGACCTTTCGTCAAATATACAACCCACTTTGTCGCACCCACTAAATCTTAAGGGCATTGTAGCAAGTAAAATTACCGGGTTTATGAGCCCTAACATCTGTTGTCTCGGGTGACGGGCGCAGTGCGGCACTGATGGGAATAATAACTGTCTAGGTACCAGTAACCAGCTAATCTGTCATAGCCAGGCGTGTCACTTACCAACAGGTGAGCGTACTGACCGTCCTGTTAAAAAAAACTTAAGGGCAAGTCCACCCCGTTGTGCTCGTGTGCAAAATGAACGCGATGTTTTTTCTAATTGAACAGACGATATTATACTGGCATGTAGTAACATATGTGTTGGAAATGAGCACCATGAAGGAGCTAGGTCAGGAAGTTAGGAGCATAGGAAAAAGAGTATATTAAAATCTTGTGTAGTCTGGTCATTATTGCGCCCTCCTGAGTCCACGCTCCATGCTTGGGCACCGATGGCACCGACTTATTTACAAAATTGATTGCAGGATGGACTATTAAAATTCACAACAAGCAGAGCTGTGTGAGTTAAGCTTTTTTGCAACTGTTGAGGATTGGATGGATGACCGAAAATGATTATCCGACTCGAGATAACCTTCATGTTTCGGAAGGCACGGTAAGTAGTTGGTCCTGGCTTCTATCTATGGATGTTAGCCATTAACACCTATCAATCTGTATAAAGCACACATGGTTGGTAATGGCTGCTCGACTCATAGCAAACTTTGTGGTAAGGCCTATGCTGTGCAGTGGTACATTATAGGCTGATTGATTTTAAGCTGCATAAAATAACATTATAAATATGAAAATATTGTAATTACCTGATCTCTTAAAATTGGTGCAGCCTCAGGTAAATGTTTCATGAAGTACTCATAGACTTCATCAGTAGTCCAATTTGTAATATCTGGTATACTTGGATCTATGGGAACTTCTTCTTTAAATTTGGAAGGTGCTCTGTCTAATTCATGTGGTTTCAAAAAGGGGTCAACTATGGGTGAAAGCGGCTTCTCATATTCAATGCTACTTGGTATCATGGTTGGTGAGACCATAACTGTGGGACGAGATTCCAGACAATTGTTACATTCCCATTGGTCCCAAGCCTTTAAACGTTCGGGAATTCGAGGAGCGTGACAAAGAGCGTGGTAAGCATCGGAACATACACTGCACACTGTCAATATACCCTGCAATAAATGAGATAATTTCAGCCAATCGGTCCTTAATAATTGAATAGGGTAAAAATTGTTTAGTTATTGACTAATAACACTTGTCTTAAATTTAACTGTCTTGGGGTTTAGGGTTTCTAAATTGCCCAAAATATAATTTTACTCTAACACTCTTCTAACAATTGCATTTAATTAAAAACTTATCATCTATTTTTTTTAAAGTAGACTAAATAATATTATGCCTTTACTAGCATAAGAAAATACTAATGTACTTTGTAGCTACAAATACACTTTATGATGTCTTAAACAATAAATTTGTGTGATTATCATTATTTTATTTAGCATAGTATTAACTACAATCTTCTTGTTGCATCATACCTAATTTTTATTGTTGTTCTTGCCTAATTTTATGTAAAAATGAAAATTACAACATTGCAAACAATAATGAAGTGTTTTACTTACAGCATCATTGGTTTCGCAGCAAACAACACATGTTTTACAATGAGGACACTGCCATGTGTTGTCAGGCCTGGGTTTCAGTATTCCTGATCCTGACTGCAGACAGCTTAAATGGGCTTTGTTATTACAGTCCTTGCATTCAACTAGTCTGTCACTAGATCCTCGGGGTTTTTGAACAAGACAAACAGAGCAAACTCCTCCTGAAATCTCATGAGGTATTGGTTCTTCTAGATCAATCTCTTCAGCACTTCCACCACCATCCTCTCCTTCTGACATTGGTGTACCTTCTTTTTCCAGTTTTTGTCCTCCAAGTAACCTCTTTTTGATTGTGCTCTTGTTTAAAGATCCAACTGGTCGACCTCTCTTGCGTTTGCTTGGCAAATTGTTATCAGATGGGTCGAACACTTTTTTTGCCATTTTACGTCTCTCCCCAACTCTTACACCAGCATTTCGTGTGTTACTGTTACTTGGGGCATTATTTGATGCACCACCACCCCTCTTTTTTGGACGACCTCTCATGCGTTGAGGGGATGATCTACACGATGAATTGGCAGATGAAGTCATCTATGATAATATAAAAATTATGTTATAATAATTACATGAAATATTGGATAGCAAATCATGTTTTTAAATTATTGAAACTTAAAGAATATAACAGAAACTGGCAGAAAATTGTAGAAGAAAAATGCGATGGGCTGGGACGAAAAAAGACTTGGTGCCTAAAAGGCTGTTTTCATTTATAACTGTTGACTGCAATGTGCTAATATTTCAAATATTTTTGAACATATTCTTATCAAAATAAGTCCTTTTTCATTTCTGTCCATGTTTTTTTTTGCTAAAATTTTCTGCCAGTTTCAGCCTCATCCCTAATTTAATAGACATAAGAGTTTAAAAAATGGAATAATGCTATATAAGAGGAAATATACAAGTTGCTTAGAAATATCATGAATAACATCACATAACTAAAAATTAAAAACAAACCTTAGTGTTTGTATCCATGTTATATTCAAATTTATAGCTATCAGAACTATCACCATCAAGGTCTGCTGGACCAAGAGCTAAATTGCCATTCGGAAGTTTTACTAAACTTCCCGATGACAATTCTTTATTAACCATAACTTCCAGTTGCTTCTTTGAATATTTGGAGTCTTGAGACAAAGCTGCCCTAATAAGATCTTCAAATGCGATACCATTTTCTAAATAACTTTGGTCTTGATAAATAAGTGTAGCTATTGCTGATGTTATTATCCGCCTCTCATTAGTTGCAATAGTTGACGCCATTTCTGTGTTTCAATAACAAAAGATGGTTTCATGTTTATGGACAGCAAATGGAATAAAAAAATAAAACAATTTAATACAGAATGTGTTAATGAAAAAAAAATGTTTGTTGGAGTTGAATAATTAAAACTGTTGGTTTAAAAAGAATGAGTATGATAATTAAAATATAATCAAGATAAAATAAAAACAAAACCCATACTGTCCATAAATATGTAACTAATTTCAATTTAATAATTAGTTGGCCAATTTATATACAAACAATGTTTTAAACCGAAATGCAACTATCTTCAGAATTATAGCCCATTGCTGTAACCAAAACACTAGTTTTGAGTCATTTGGAAATAAAGATAACTTACTGTTACTGAGATTTGACTTTTTTATATACTTTGCTGCGTTTCTGTAGCTTACATTATCTTTGTAGTCGACTTTAAAAATACTTTTTTCCTTCAAGCAACGTTTTAAATCAGCTTTTGTATCTTTTGGTGCTACTTTATACCACTTCAACATAAACTTACAAATTCTATTGAAATCTGGTCTCGATTTACGAGCACGTAAGTGATCTATTGCAGCCAATAATTGAATTTTATACTTTATCCCTGACATCTCTGAAAATTGTATAAATAAAAATTTAATAAAGTTGCTATTGTTTGGAGATTATTTAATTTTTTTTTAAAGTTTAGAAGTTTACCTGTACAAAATCATACCGGCTAGCAAAAGTCACTAACTAGTATGAGATTCACTTCAATTTAATCTCTTGCAAGGCTGAAGAAACAGACAGTTCAATTTTATCTGATTGCGAAGCTATTTAAAATTTGGATGAAAGTATGTTCACAAGTGAAATAGGAAAGAACACTGTACCCTATTCCAAATGTACGTATACATACAATATGTACATTCAAATGAATGAAATGAACATCATGCAGTGTTGCCACCTTAGTTTTAGAAAAAGGGCTTTAGTGAAGTTAAGTTACTGAGAACCTCCTTTTTTGAAGTCGGTTAAAAAGGGCTAGATTGAGCATCATAAGTTTTTCTGTTCTAAACTAAAGTCACATATACTAAAAAATGCTATATCTAGTCACAAAAGGGCTAAGGTGTCCACACTGACATCATGTCATGAACATTTTTTCTTTTAATCATTCCATTTGTAACAGGCTAAGATCATACATTATACTGCCTCATCATGAGATTCTTTTGTTGAATTTATGAAAAATTAGTACTGAACATAATGATGATGAGTTCTGATCATGATGATGATGATGTATGAATACCGTTTCAATAATGGTTATTGTATAACTTCCCCTACGCACTTGGAAGGAACTCGAAAATGAAAAAACGAATCGATACTAAAAATACTTGGTATAGGGAAGATGCACAAATTTTATTTTTGTGTTTATTTTAAAGAACTACATTTGGAATAGACCACAAGTATATTTAAAAATAAAAAACTGTCATTTTCTGCATAAAAATGCGGTTTGAAATTGACAATTTCAAATTTCGCGCCAAAACGGGCTGACGTGACGTTTGACGTCAGATATGTGAATGTACCTCCCTTTTCTTCAAGGACTTTCATACTTTTGCATTTTTTTCTCGACTGTCGAAACCTAATTTATAAGAATTTTAAATGACTGATAATGTATAAATTTAATGAATTGATACTCCGGAAAAAAGCCGCGTTGACCATACTCTGTGCCAATGTGTTCATCTAATAACAATCATATTGTTTTTGACTGACACAAAACCGGGAAAAAAGAGATTTCGAGCTGTGAAGACGAATGAATTATTTCTCAAACTATTTTTCGATGCGGTGAAGACGACTATGATGTTAGAATATACTTGTTATTCTTCATCTGCTTGTATAAAAAACAAACATATTTACCTACCTAATACAATAACTGTAACTTTTTATTGTAAAGATAAGGAATCATGTTAAAAAGTTTTAAAAACTCTGTGAATAGAGATGCTCATACCTAATATTTTTGAAACTGTTAATAGAGATGCTCATAGCCCATATTTTTGAATGCTAAAACGGAATAATGCCTTTGATACCTGAATCAGCAATAATAAAAAAATGTAAAATTCTTGTAAGCATTAAAAATACACCAAGTTTAATATTGATTTATTATATTACAGTCACAAAAACATACAAACTAGCACAATTATGATGGAAATAAAATAATGATTTTTAAAACAAAGGAAATTATTATTATTTCTTCTTTGTTCCTGGTTCATCTTTAGAGTAAGTGCCATGGACGAGGACTGCATAGGGCAGTTCCATGTGGAAATCTTCAGGGCAGCATTTTACATGCATGCAGCATGAGGTATAATATAACCTTTTCTTTTTGCTCACTACTTTCATTTTGATGTTTGTTTGGTTATGAAAAACAATCATTTCTAGATTATCAGTCAACGACACTACAGCCTAGGTAGGCTAGTGGTCGTTGTTATCAGTAGACATTATGCTTTGATATTTCAATAAAGTACCGTAAAAAGTCCATATTTCGCATCAGGCTTGTTGCGGTTTGTAAAACTCACTTCCGACAAAAATAAATTACAACCATGTCAACATTAAATTTGTTAGTTTCCTGGAATCTGCTTTTACAGTCCTAAATTTCATTTTTAATAGAAAATGCCGATTTTGTCATTTTAATGTTCACTTTTTACTTAACCTTTAACGTCAAAATAATATGTCATACATAGATGACGTAAATGACAGTGATTGGTGTCTTAATTTACTTTCCGTTTCAAGTAATTTCAATTCGTAATTATTTTTAAAAAACAGCGTAAATTAAAATATAAACCTTGCGGTGTCCCTTCTTTTATGTTATTTTAATATTAAAATATTCATTATTACATTTGCATGTTCCCTATTGGACAAAAGTATCGAGTACTTACTTTATTTACTCATAATATTATCTTTCATCCCTAATAATTATGCATGAATAGTTTCATAGTTTTATAACTCAAATTTGGTGAATTTTAAAATTTTGATCTTAATAAGTATGCATTGTCATTTGTCATATGTTTTAAATATATTTCCGAAATGAGTGCACTTAAAGTAAACACGGTTCAGTTTATTGTCAAAAATTGTTTCAAAAAATGCTTATTTTATTCTTCGCAACCAAAACATGAAAATGTGAAACATATTGGAAAGGTTGTGAATGTTGCAATTATAGGTGCACCTAATTCGGGAAAAAGTACTTTGATTAATAAGTTGTGAATCGAAAGGTAATTATTTTGTGATTATAACATACTTTGATAACTGTCTGTGGCATCTATATCTTTTTGTGATGTCCTCTTTAGATATGTGCAGCGTCTAATAAAGTTCATACGACCACAAAAATGGTTCGTGCTATGTATTTTCATAAAGACACTCAAATAGTGTTTTTAGACACACCTGGTATTGTAACTGAAAAGGAACAGAAAAAGTAAGTACATAACAAATCTTTAACTATTTAATAAATTATGAAATTGTTTCGGCTGTGTATGTTTTCATTTTATTTTATTTAAGGTACAAGTTACCAGTATCAATGATTGGAGCATGCTACAAAGGATTAAGATGTGCAGATGTGGTTGGTGTGGTTCATGATGTGGGAAATCGTTACACCAAAGATAGTTTGCCAAATGATGTAATAACTCTCTTAAAAGAAGTGGAACAAACACCCAGTTTCTTAATTTTGAATAAAGTAAGTTATTATATTTTAGTATCTCTATTCAATTACATTGAAATAATTTTGGCACATTAAAAATGTATTTTTTGTTTTAGATTGACACATTAAAATCAAAATCCCAATTACTTTCTATCATAAAGCATGTTACTAATGGTTTCATAGCAGGTAGCCCTATACCAGGTTCACAAAAGGATAATAAGTTGAATCGAGGATATAGCAATTTCTCTGATGTATTTCTGGTGTCAGCATTAAAGGGAGATGGAATCACTGATGTTAGGGTGAGTAATAGTTAAGAGAAATTGGTAATTTAAGTTTTGTATGTTTTCAATGATTGAATTTAAAACTGTCTTTTCAATAGATATGCTTTGTGGGAAGACCTGTGGCCGTTACAGGTTCATGATGGGAGCAAACACTATATAGAGACTTTGACAGACATCTGTTGTCATAGGTGAGGTGTGCAGGGCGGCATTGATGAAAACTTATTTAGCATAATAACTGTCTATGTCTGGTCAGGCATATCACTTACCATTAAGTGAGGTCTATCAGTTGTTGGTCTCCTTCAATGCTGCTCTGTCGCGGTCAGGCATATCACTTACCATCAGGTGAGCGCCCTGATGGCAATTCACTTAACATACGCAGCCATCCAAGAGCAACTGTATCAAATTATAATATTATTATGTAGAAGATGTTAAGACCCTGATGTTGTGATGTATGGGCATTAGTTTCCCTTACCATATGTTTTTTTCTATGATTCAAAAACCATATTGATTTGATTTGATTGAGAAGATACTATCATAAGTACTTTTAAGTATTTATGATAGTATCAACAAAAACAATTAAAGTAGATAATTTAAAATCCAAATTCTGTGAATGGGCGACACGGGAGCATGCGTGCGCATGGGAGTACCCCAGGGTTCAATTTTAGGCCCTCTCTTACTTCTAATATATATAAATGACCTCCCTTACTATTGTAAAAACCTTTCAGATATAGTTCTATTTGCTGATGATACGTCATTGATTTTTAATGTGAACAGACGTAAGGAGACTTTTGACGATGTAAATAGAGCTCTGTCCCCAAGTTATGGATTGGTTTACTGCTAACAATCTTTTACTTAATGCTAAAAAAACTAAATGTATAAAATTCACTATGCCCAATGTAAGGCAGGTCTAGACCAATATAACTCTAAATAATGATCAAGTGGAGGTAGTGGACTCCACTGCCTTTCTAGGCATAACTTTAGATTCAAAGCTGCAATGGGGGCCTCACATTGAATCCCTGGCTGGTAGACTTAGCTCGGCGGCTTATGCTGTTAGAAGGATAAGGCTCTTGACAGATATAAAAACGGCAAGATTGGTTTACTTTAGTTATTTTCATAGTGTCATGTCGTATGGTCTACTGTTCTACAACAGTAGCCCTACGGCTCGGCTGCCGACATTAATACAATATTTGTGCTACAAAAAAGAGGTATTCGTTTTATCTACAACCTTAGACCATGTGACTCTCTCAAGGAACTTTTTAAAGAAATAAATATAATGACTGTAGCATTGCAATATATTTATGAAAATTTATGTTCGTAAATACTATAACACCTTTAAGAAAAATTGTGATTCACACAATTTTAATACTAGGAATAAAAACAAACTTAGTGTTCTGGACTTGAGACTACGTAAGATAGGTAAATCTTTTATAGGAAGATGTATAAAGTTTTTCAATAAGGAACCGCAAAATATTGTAGAGTTGCCCTTTCATATGTTTAAAGTTAGAATCAAACAACACCTTTCTAAAAAAGGGTACTACACTATTGACGAATATTTATGTGATAAAAATCCGTGGTCTTAAACTGCTCAGCGATTTCAGTGTTTATGATATATTGTTACATTAAGGAATTGTTTTTAAAAAAGGCTACACTGTTGAGTTTTCTTGAGTGCTTCTTTCTCAACAGGCCAAACCACTGAAGCGCTTTTTTTTTTTCAAAGCATCAAAAGTCATATTTTTAGTTTAGTATTTTAACCGTTTTTTTATTAAATATAATGAAAATTGTATATTTTTTGACGTTCATAAGTGCTTTTTGTAAGCCTAATTTGAAATTAATGTTTTTGACTCTGACTTTGAAACATCTATTTTTGCATTGTGGATATCAAATATAATAATAATAATAAAAATATATCTGCACCTTATTATACCGGGAATTAATGTTGTAAGCAAAAATTACTTATTCAATTACTATTTATTATACTAATACATCATTAAAATATTTCAGGACTATCTTCTTAGCAATGCAAAACCGGCCAATTTCCACTACATGCCTGATGAGTGGACAGATCAGAAACCAGAAACAATTATTGAAGAGGCAGTGAGAGCCAAATTCTTAGATTTTCTTTCACAGGAAATACCTTATAATATAAATGTTCAACTAGAGTATTTCGAAAATAATCCTGAAACAGATAAAATAGTTTGTTTTGTTAAAGCTGAGTGTCCTACAGAGAGATTAGTCAGGTTAATAAGTGGTGCTGGGGGTGGACGACTGCAACAAATAACATCACATGTTAGGGCTGATCTGACTGAGACATTTAACAAGATAGTATCTATAGATATCAGATTAACAGCAAAAGGCAAATCTGATTAGAAAAATAGTGCAAATATGTATATATAAATGTAATGTCAATAAATTTAGCTTTACACCAATAAGTGTATTTTAATATTATTAGTGATATTATGAACTTCAATTTTAAAGTTCTTAATATTTAGTTTTACAATCTTTTTATGAAGAATGATCATAATATATTTAAAAGGTTAACTGTTATGATAATTATTCTCAGACCTCCGATGCTAGGTTAGGAGTTGAAAAGTTCATAAAAAATGCGGTCCCCCTAACAACACTTTGCATTAAAAATGCCATTTTATTTTTTCTAATACGTCAGCATCACTGATCCTTTTGTTATATTGTTTAGGCCAGCGTTTGACTATGCCTTGCATGTTGTTAAACATGGACTTGGTGGGATCCATGCAATATCTGCACAAACACCTCGAAGGGGAATTCTACGATAAAAATCCGAAAAAGAAGCAACCCTACGTCGTCGGTGGCTAAGACTTTCACCGATACTTTGGCAAAGAACTATTACTTACCTTTTTTTTTCTCGGCTCGTTTCTCAATTCATTTCAAAACTTCCAATTGGAACTTCGCTGAGCCATCCCAAAGGTGAGAACAATACTCCATGCAAGGTCTCACACTTGTGTTTTGTACAAGGTGAGAAGCTGTTCTGGAGTGAAGTATTTTCTTAGGGAGGACACCAAAAATTTTTCCGAAACAATTGGGCTTCGATTCTAGATCCGAAGTTAAGAAACGTCGAAATAGTACCTAGTGCGTTTGCGATCCCGTACGTTTGTGGACGGCATGTTCGTTTTTCGGCAAGATCTACTAATGTAGGTAGCAAATGCGTATCCAGGGGGAGGGTCATGGGTCATGCCCCCACCCCCTGAGCTATTTTTAAGTACTATACTAACGTACATGAACAAAATACCTTATAAGTTCTTGACTACAACTATGTGACCCTCCTGGCGCCAAACCTGGATCCGCCCTTGGTAGGTAGGTACTTAATATCGGCCGGGGACGAAAATGTTTTCTCGTTGGATGTGATAGATAAACCCAGGATTATTTAATCGTTAAATGTAAGTACGTTTATCTTGAACACTGAAGATATGAATAAATTATAGCAGTTCAGTGGAAGATAGTTCCTATCTAATCTATAGTAAATATTCACATATAGGTTATAAGCTTAGCTAAAATGAATGTATAAAAAAATTGCCCAATTGTAAGTCGGACTCGCCCGTGGAAGTTCCCGCAGCATCAAAAAAAACCTAAAAAATCAAAAATTGTTTATTATTTCCTGAATAATGTTACAATTATAATATGTCGGAAATTGCCTGGAAATTCCGTTTTAAGCAGAAATTGCCTGTACCAGCGGACTCCGCTCTTTCATAAATGCATACATACAACATTGAGCAAATATCCTCAAGTAAACAATTTCTTCTAAGTATATGTGCGTGTGTGCGTGCGTGTGTGTAACATAAAATAAAATATATTTTTTTACTAATGATTCTACCATAGATTTATTATAAGAAAATAATGGTTCACCGTACACTAGCTACGTTCAAACAAATTTTTGTTATCAGATTTCGTGATAATGAATAACATTTATATAATTTTTAGACACTTTTCCAACTTTGGACCGCAGTGCCAGAATCGTCCAATCGCACTAATCGCAGTGAAACAGGAGTGTTTTGCACCTTTGTGTTTCGGATCGAGGGCATTTTAGCTAGTGAAATTACCGGGTATAAGACACTCATCTGTTGTCTTGGTTGACGGGCGCAGTGCGGCATTGATGGAGGAAAATAAATGCTTATCAATTTAATGCTGCACTTTTATGGTTACGCGTATCACTTACCACCAGGTGACCGTCCTGTACACTGCATCATCAGCTCATTAAACGTCCCCACCGAGAGGCACGAGCCTACCCGTACAGTGTGATTAGGCCTTAGTCGTCCACGCGGGCCCAGTGCGGATTGGACGTCTTCACATACAACCTTTGAATCTCTTCGCAGGCGTGCTTGAAGGTTTCCTCACGATGTTTTCCTTCACCGTAAGTGCGTCGGATAACGTACATATATTTTCGTAAATTCGAAAACACATTGATACGTGGCGGGATTTGACATAAAAAAGACAGACATGATGAATAGAATCTATAACCGTAGCCCAATGGCAAATGTAACGTACTGCACGTACCCTAAAACGTATGGTTATTATGGTGGAATATGGAAAAAGTTTAGATAGAGTTCACTACGCCGACTACTATAAATACCCACGGGATCCCTAGTAAATGGTAGGCACTTTCATAGGTAGGTACCTACCTATATTAAATTTGATAACTATTAACGTTATAAACTTTCTTAAAATGTAGATGGGGCTTTTCCTAATTTAAGTGTCCTTGATAATAAATATGAAAGTTTTATTATAAACCTGCTAAGCCATTCATGCATACGAGTAGGTATCTAACAATGGAATTGTACGAAACACCAAGAGACTGTCTACAACTTAACCGCACAACTTTGTTAAGACTTGTTTACGGACAGTAACAGTTTCGGTTTATGTAATGGCGGTCTTAAGTTGTTATGTATTTAACATTACATATACCCTAAGATTTAAACTTTTCAAGTTTAGAACAAAACCTTAAATAACTGCATTAAGTGGAAAGTACTGCGGCTCCGATAGTGTTTTGGGTTAAGTTTGTAACACGAATTTGTTTTTTAACTTGTTTGAAACACGTGTTGCTAGCTTTACCAAATATCTAGAAAATCTTAACTCTAAAACTAGATTGCCACTTAATTAACATAAAGTAACAAAAGTAGCTAATTTTAAAAAATATTTCTTGTAAAGGGCGCGCAATTTCATTGAATTGTCGCTTTATGACATGAAGTAGGTCTATTCACAAATGAGTTAACTTTCGTATGTGAGGATACGAAGTGTGGTATGAGGCTCCATTTGACCAATCTATTCCCGTTTATTTTTATTTTTTCTTTAGAATCGCAGTCTCTTAATGAAATTAAAAGTAGCCAGAAAAAAGTTGCTAAAAGTTGAGCTCCAAGTTTTATAGAATTGTAACTGTCCATCATCAAAATATAGCTAGATCTAGCAATAAAGTAACTATGTTGGCATTACTGTTCTCTTCAATTTACCGCATTCAACTGCTGAACATATCCCTTCTCCACTCTGCGCCAGAGGACCAACAGAGTATCGAGATGGTCCTCTGCTTTATGATGGAATGATTAGGTACTGTCTTTTTTAATTTTCTTTTGCTTATGTAAATGGACAGATGGGCGAGAATTCTACACATCAAAAGGTAAATAGTAACGCAGCAAAACTGTAAATAGTAAAGTAGAGAATTTACCGACCACCGATTCCTTCCATTGCCTGCCGCAGTTACGAGTATAATAGTGGCAAAATAGGCATGTATTTAGATACATCAATATATATATATATATATATTATATATATATATATATATAACAATGTATATTATTTTATTTATTTTAATTCAATGTTATATGGATTTAATGATTCGAAATAAATGATTTGTATTTGAATTTCAAAAAATTTGAAAATTTAAATAAAGTTTTTTTGTTGTAAATAGGTACCTATATGCAAAGATGACATCCAAATAAATACAAAGATATAGCTACGTGTTGTGTTACCTATGTTGTACAGGAGCGAACCCGGGACCTTTGGTGTAGTAAGAAGTACTAGGTTAGCCTACTTCTTAATAATTATGTACAATAGCAAATTTCTTTCTCGCGGTCAATTAAAAAACCGGTTTTTTAACTGACTAGGTACTGCTGTAGGCTTCAGATCACCTTAACAGCTTCACCGGTCAAGTGGCGAGTGCAGACTATGAACATAGGCGTCACCCAATGAGCCAACCTTGTCCTGAGCATCCTGGATCCCATAAACCCCAGCCAGCCCAACTACCAGCCACCTACTTTTACCTAGTCTGCTTTTATAAACTTCCATGTAATGTATTACTGTAAATTAGGAAAGCTGATGTGGATTAGATTAACCTTAATAAATATAATAAACGTGCGCTAACACTAAATCCACGTCTGACATAAGTATAATGGAGGTATAATATAATGGAGGAAGTTAAATATGTACCTATTTTATAATATCACTAACACCTTGAAAAGGTAAATTTGGAACTAGCAATAACAACTGCTACTTATTATGTGTGACTTGTAAGTTGTATACCACTGTTGCAAATTTAAGTGAATAAATGAATTATGAATTATTTAAATAATAACGCTAGTATTCTTTTACTTCTGTTCCTTTATTCAAAAATATGTAATCTTCCTTTGACTGTGTAACAAACTGTGGAACAGATGACATTTTCTAAAATATTTTATCATAGTCATCATCGTCAGCTCATTAAATGACATCAACCACCGAGGGGCATTAGCCTACCCATATGCGGGTGTATAGGCCTTAGTCGTTCACTCGGGAATTGGCCGACTTCACACACAACCTGTGAATGTCTTTGCAGGCGTGCGCATGTTTCCTCACGATGTTTTCTTACAACGTAGGAGCGTCGGATAACGTCATCATCATCATCATTACAGCCTAATTATGTCCACTGCTCGAAGGCCTCCCCTAATGATTTCCACGCGGACCGATCCCTTGCAGTTGACATCCATCTGCTACCCGCCACCTTGATCAGATCATCCGTCCATCGGATAACGTAAGTAAATTTAAATTCTAAAATTTAAAAATGTATTGTATCGTGGCGGGATTTGAACCTATGCCCTCCAGATCTGAAGAAACAGTCAACATCAATGAGTCCACGGACGCTCTTTGATCATAATGAACTATGAAAAATATAAAAATGGATAGGTATTATTAGGCACTGGTCAGGGTCACAAGTTATCTATCTACGGAAACATAGTTATAACAGGCTATCTCTTTTCATTATCTTATAATATTTGAACGGTAAAAAACATAGCCGAATCGATTTTCTTAAGTGAAACTGCCTTACCTTTAAGGTAGTGTTTATAACATTTAGGTACTGCTGTGAAACTATCACTATGTATACTAGCACAGATAATTTAATATATAGGTACTATAGTATTGATTTGTGAATGGTTCATTCCTTAATTCTCAAAGTGTAAGTAAGAAAATAATATGACATACCTACACGATGAATTATTTTAGCTACTTAATGAGCTCAACAGCAAACGTCAAGTTGGCTACATATTGCAGTGGATTAAATTTAACTTCCAAGTCTTGGGACGAGTATTCAAATGGTAATAAGTCAGCGGAGGATAAGTCTGAACTTCGGACTTAGAACACAGTCAGCTGGTGGGGGGTACTATAGCTGGATTGTTCGACGTCAGGTGGAGTGTAAATACCATCTCAGGAATCGACAAACATCTGCGACTATCTACAAGTGGAACCGATGGCTGATCGGAATTCTGTTCATGTCAAACAAACGTACCATGCATTGTCGATCTTGCTTACCTACTTCGAATTGCTTTCTAAACGGCAAATAACTTTCTGAAATATGAAAAGTACCATGAATTTCTTAAATTATAATTAAGTGCGTTTTTTTGGGATGAAGTTGTCGGTGTTGGGCGTTGATAGCCTCTAAAACTTCACTGGACAATTTTAGTGCCGAATGCAGATGGTTCTTCTGTAGGTTCGTCTATAACTGTATTCTACGATTATTATTTTTAAAGATTTGTTTTAAGACTCACAATACTGTGAAACTCATATAAACCTCATAAGTACATAATTGAATCATGTAGGTATTAGTATATTTAAAATAGGTAAAAGAGACAAACTAGTATCAGCTAGTGATCAACGTATACAATCTATCACCGTAGCGTCTGCCAATTGGTATCTATTTTATCGCAAATAAGTTATTCCTATAGTTTAGAAGCGCGTGAGCTAAGAGGAAAAAAAATTTAATATTAATGTCTAATGTACCTACTGTATATTAGGAATAAGATTGCCTATAGTATAGTTTACTTCCATAGAATATAAATTGGAAACAATCAGCGCGATGCGTAAAAAAAAGAGGGAGACTATTACCGGTTGGTTTATGTTTTATTCTTTTCATACTACAACGCAACGTAGAATGGAATATCTATCGAGTTTTGGCAAAGGTATGCAGGTTGCACGGATTTTATTCAAAATTCCATTGACCGGTTGTATAGTGCACGCCGGGTTGGCCGCAGTATATATTTTGAAATAGGCATAATTATGTCACATTAGAACGCTGGTATAGTAAAGCAATCTTTGAATTATATAAAAAAACTTATAGGCCATCTTATTATTCTGACCCCAGTCTGTTTTTAATCTAGTCACCAGATTACAATGTACAAACGAGAAACCAGATGAGTTAAAACAATAGATAACTGTTTTTAAGAAGTATTCTATGTTAAACAAATACGTAGGTAACATCGATAACATCTTAAAAAAATAATATATTTTAAAAACCTTTATATTATTTTAGATTAATTGACAAGTAATATTTGTGAACCTATATTTGGCTGAAGTTGTCATTCGACATGATTGTTGAAACAGTGAAATCACTGGATTCTCACATCATCTCGAAACAAGTTAACTTCTTTTAATTATCAATATTTCAGACATAGATGTATAGATACTACGTCCACAGCTGAACTAAGCTCCTCCATTACATTCAAGCAGAAGCCCCCCATGCTTCTGACTGTATAAGAACTATAATTGGACCACTTAGGTAATATTGTTTTATTGAAAGAAATAAAAAAAGTTCGTTTTGAATTTTTTGTACTTTGTAACCACTGAAAACATACGATATTGCTTACAAGTACGTTTTGCATGACCCGATGTGGTGCCAGCTCGTATGTAGGTATAATGCACTTAGCTGAGCCAGCCGAAAATTAGACTGCATGTGCCCCGGCACGTCTCCCAACTTAGGATGTGCTTAGTATAGCGCTAAGTAGTAAACTTTAAAACGATTTCCAGGTGGTATCGTACATCGCCCGTTTGTTGAGTTAACCTGGAAGTTAACACCTAGCACTATAAGACATTGTATCCAAAATAATACTTGTTGTGGGACGTTGATCAAATCCTTGTTAAGTCAGTGAAAGTTTTCTTGAGTTGCAGTAAAGGGTTCTAGGATAACATCACTGTCTAGTAGTAGGTACCTACGATATTTTAAAAAGCATTTAGTTAAGTTTATGAGACTATTTTTTGTGTTCAGTTGTGGTAAGGTTTTAGTAATGTTTTAGGTAGCGCTACATAAGATAATATTAATTTAATTGCCTCCGTGGTCTAGTGCACTTAGCGTTGTTTTAAATCCAGGGGTCGTGGGTTCGAATCCTACGGGGAGTTTGGCACTGAATCACATCATCATCATCAGCTATTAAACGTTCCCACCGAGGCTACCCGTAGAGTGTGTATTCTATAGGCCTAAGTCGCCCATGCGGGTTGGCCAACTTCGCGTGCAATCTTTGTATCTCTTCGGAGGCGAGCGCAGGTTTGTGCATTATAATTTCGAAAATTCGAAAACACATTGGTGCGTGGCGGGATTTGATATTTTCTTAATATTAATTTGTAAAATTAAAATACATATATGAAGAAATTACTTTATGAGATGTAAAGTTTATGAAACAGAAACAAATGTAACGTTGATTTGCGAAATGATTGCTGTAAATTTTTGTTGCTTGCTTACTGTAAATTTGTTTAATAACTGTTGGTTAACCGAATAGGAACATTCATGACTATTTAATTTCATGCTAGTTGCTATTCTTAGCCACAGTTGAATGTATAAACTCAAACTTTTACGATGTCTGCGTGAATGTTGTTCTTATCCTTATAAAATAAAAGTGATCTTCACGCTCACAATAAAAACTCCACAACTGTAATAATAAAAATTCGTAATAGTAGTGAAGCGTGGCCAAATAATATTCGCTGACTGCAATGCTGGAAGTTTAATAAAAACGGAACGAGTGTAATTGTTGGGTGAACTTTTGCATGTCCCACAACGGTCGTCAATTTGAAATGTTTTGCTTCAATTTCGTGAAAATGCTTCAAAAATGTGTAACGCACTGCGCGACCTATTAACTACAACATCTCTAAATGATTAACTACCGTTAGTAAGTATAAAAGGAGTAAAACAGTTTCCACAAGATATGTTTATTCTTTCCCACTTTATAAGAGCAATGAGAATCCATCAACTGCATGCTTACAATCAGTATTTATACCCTTTAATCGGAAGTCAACATTATAACTGTACTTATTTTAGTTATAATCAACAAAAGTATTCATAAAGTTGGCGCCACTGCACCACTGCACACGTATTGAGATAATGATTTCGATACAATTGTTACAAACATTTTAGTACAAGCATAAGCCATTTGATAACTTAGTTTAATATAATACAGTAATTTCATAAAAATATGCGAGTTGTTGATATAACTGGAAGCTTAAAGACCAACTATTAATTTTGTCTACAAATCAAAGATGTGATATACATTACACAATTTATACGTTCAAATATTTTGAATACACTACAAAATGTTTATGGACAAAACTCACAGTCTCTTGCCTTTCACGACCTTGTGGTACATTGGAAATGCACTTAAATAGGGCAAACTATAGGTAACAAGTATTTATTTGCCGATGATATAGTAATTATGGCAGAATCCATGGATGATTTAGGTACTATGCTCAATACCCATAACAGAGCTTCGCAATAGGTGGATTTAAAATGAACATGGACAAGACGAAAGTCATGTCTAATATTCATGTTGTGCCCAAGCAATATCAGTTGGAAGTTCTGAACTCGAAGTTGTAGACGAATATGTGTACTGGGACAAGTAGTCCAATGGGTAGGTCAACTTCGAGAAGGAGGTTTCTTGTCGAATCCAATTAGGATGGGTAGCGTTCGGAAGTTAAGGGAGATCTTTTCGTCCAAAATACCTCAGTGTTCAAGACGAAAGTCTTTGACCAGTGTGTGGCAGTTATGACATACGGAAGTGAAACGTGGTCGCTTACTAAGGGCCTCTTAAATAGGCTTAAAGTTGCTCAACGTGTTATGGAAAGGGCTATATTAGTTGTTTCCCTACGCAATAAGATCCGGGACACGGATATCTGTAGGAGAACTAGAATGACCGACATAGCCCACAGGATAAGCAAGTTGAAGTGGCAGTGGGCAGGGCACATAGTGCGTAGAACCGATGGCCGATGGGGCGGAAAGTTTCTCGAGTGGCGTCCGCGTAATGGAAAACGAAGCGTAGGCCGATCCCCAACCAGATGGACTGATGATCTGGTTAAGGTGGCGGGTAGCAGATGGATGTCAACTGCAAGGGATCGGTCTACGTGGAAATCATTAGGGGAGACCTTCGTTCAGCAGTGGACTTTCTAGGTTGTAATGATGATGATGATGATGATGAAATAAAAACAGATACACGTATACAAGGATTAGTAGCAGACCGAGCGGAAAACGCCCTTCAAAAAAGCTCAGCTATTTTTCGCCTTTCAAGTCAAGTAGCCTCCCACTCAGCAGCAGAATAGCAGATGTGCTAAATCATTACGTGATTATTGAGTTATTTCGTCATCGGTGAATATATTCCAAAACACTACAAATTGATATGTAAAAGCCATTTTAAATTTGGTTTTGCCTTCTCTTTCCGCAGCGCATTCAGACTTGATATATTTTTAAGCGATTGAAAAATCATTACCAACTTTAAATAATAATTAAAGCGAATGCACATCCACAGTTGTAAGAATATATAATCTTACATCTGTGGTCACATCAAATAGAAAAATCTCGCAGAAATATCTCAAGGTCTCCCTCAAATAGACTTCCATTCTATTGTACTTTCAAAGCTTTTATTATGTTAAGAACAGAAATACGTTAACAGACCCGAAGTAGGTATTCGTTAAAACAGTTTCTGGAGCTCAATTTTCTCTGGAATGACGATTGATATCTCGCGGGCGATATGTAACGACCCAAGTGAAAGAAACACATGAGCTCATTCCCGCCATCAACCTGCGATATTTTCACATAATGTGTTCCCGAGGACCGCTATCTCCAAGATTTATCTTGATGGCAGAAACCTGGTAAAATTGTATGTACCCCCCAATGAAAGTACGTTTCATTTGCTAGGTAATTGAAATATAAATGTGGCAATCCATTTGCCGTTTCACGGTGTAAGAACCTATTAACTGGTATAGGTACGTAAGTGATGATCTTCGTGAACTTTATACGGCCAGCTGAACAAAAGTGATATAATAACACATCCGACGGAACTCGTTAGGAATTAAATAGCTACAGATAGTTTTACTTAGCGTAGGACGCCGTCTGGCCCGATGGATCGTCGACTGTCGAAAGGTTGCTGGTGGAGGCTGGAGGAAAGCGGAGGACCGGGATATTTCGCACAAAATGGGGGAGACGTATGACCAGCAGTAGACTGCAACAGTTTGAAGAGTGAGGAGAGAGAGAGAGATAGTTTTTCAAGTCACTAACGTGGCCAGGGTGCACCTGATGCACAACTCTCAAGGTATCTATTTTTATGTTGAGTTTACGTTCTATTTTACCTTTTAATGAAAGAAATTCGTGGAAACGAATGTTCATAGCTAGTCTTAAAAGTTTTGAATAGGCTTCGGACATTGACGAGCAATTTGTGTGGATTGGGAGTAGATATGGATTGTTTTAGTCCAAGTGTCCTGCTTGACCAAACGACTATACGCAGCAGTATTTAACGACAGCGGCTTTACTGTTTTGGGCCACCGGTTAAAATTGACACGCTCAGTTGGCTGTGAGACACTGGTATCGCTTCAGTTGAGTCAGCTCATTCCTGCCGAAGCATGGCGCTCTGCTACTTAGATAATAATGTTGGAAATCGTATTTTTGATGTACTTTACTGAAGTTAAAACTGTCGTTTGTTCTAAGAAATTAATAACGCAACATTACCAATAACAAAAAACATAGATCTAAGAATATTGCGATTATGATCAGCTTATTATAATGTCCCCACCTCATTATAATATACACCCTATACGAGTAGGCTTTATGCACAACCTTTGAATTTTTTCGAAGGTGTGCGCAGACTTCCTCACGATGTCTTTCACTGTAAGGCGTTGGATAAACGTACACATAATTTCGAAAAGACATTGGTGAGAATATTTCTATGATTTACTTAAATTATGGGAAGAAATAAGGAAGGATTTCGTTCAAAGATATATTAAATAGAAACGGAAATGAAATCTATAAACTGAATTTATAAAGCTTTTACAACATTAATAGTCATAATAACCTTTTTATAATCCAGACACAGTAAACATATTATTTCGGGAATGACTATTCGCTGATTGCCGCGGATGACCTTCACATCTTCACCGGACAATGCAGTATTGTATTATTATATGCTTAGTGGTTAATACAATTACAACTAACTATATACTTAGTATCATGCTCTCACGTTCGCACTCCACCATTCACAGGGCATGGTGATGGCTCTATAACCAAATTCTGTGTACGCTTATGATGCAGTCATGGATGCAATTTGAATTCTTTCCACGAATCAGGGTATTTCTTCTGGGAAAGTTTAAGTCACTGCAAGATATATTACATTATCGCCCTTTATACTCTAACTTAAAGTATTGGTTCATGGCTTAATTACCTTTAGCGCGTTACCTCGTTACATCTCATACATTCACACATTTTGTATGCGGGCCTGGTGCATTCTCGTAAAACGTAATAGTTTCTATCGTTAGCTTCTACTTCAGGAGGCGGAACTTCATCACATTAGCCTATATCTCCCATTGCAACGCACAGGCCTTCCTTTACAACATAGTTTTTAGGGTGATTGGACCGTAAACCACCCAATCGGGCCTAATGCTGCTTGGGTGTTAATACTTTCCAAAGATAATCAGGACCGACCTGCCCTCCGAAGCGTGGAATCATCTTTCTTTACAGACAATCAGGTGATTGAGTTGATGCCTGTAATGTCCTAACCAAATTGATAACTACTGCTATACGGTTTCACCGTGTGATTCGAACCCACGACCCTCAGATCACGTTCACGCAGCGATCTAAATTCAACAGTTAATATTCTGCAGGCGGAACTTAAGATCATAACAAAATTCTACCCATCATGAACCGTCCAAACTACAACTTATTCTTAGTTAAAACTACGCAAAATGTGATAACGCAGGTACAAGCAATGCGGGTGACAGTCAACATATAAATTTCGTTTAAAATAACTAGACTAAAATAAATTTGTTAGGTAGTTAGATGCCTCATATACTTTGAAGGCGATTCTTAGTGCCATTACACCTTATCTCCCCTCTTAAATGTAGTCAGCTTCAAAAATGCACTTCGAATTACCAAGCAATATTTCATTGCACGCTGTTCCAAACTTGAGAAGTGACTATGAGGGAAAGTTTAAGCATGAGTAAAGGGTATTCAATTTCTTTAACGACCATCATTTTTGCCGGAGCTCGCCATGAATCTCGAAGATAAGCGTGTAATGGAATAACAGAACGTTACGGTCATACGCGGACTATCGCCGGCGTAACCCAACGAGGGAAATGCTTATGCATAAACATACAGTTTTGTTTCGTAAAAGAGCCATTTCAGACGTCTCGTAGTAGTTTTCATGAGCGCTGTGTTTAGTTATTTCGGGTGAGATTGCCGTCCCTATTGTTTCCGTAAAAAATCGTTTGTAATGTAATAAAAGAATACCTTTTTTGTACCTACGCTTCATATATTTTTTAAGCCAGTATGGATACGAAACTGCGATTTGTGGAGATGGGTATTTTTTAAAGAGGATACTGTGCATCTTGATCTTTTCGTATCATTGGCTTTAAAAGGGCTAGGTTTATATACCCGAACCTCGTAACGCAAAAAAACCTGTTGGTAAGTGATACGCCTTACTATGACAGAGCGGCATTGAAGGAGACCAACAACCGAAAGACAGTTATTATCTTCCAGCAAGGCCACATTGCACCCGTCACCTAAGACAACAGATGTTAGGTCATAGGTCTCTTATACCTGGTAATTTCACTAGCTACAGTGCTCTCATACCGAAACACATAACACTCCTGTTTCATGGGACGATATTTGGCTCTGCAGGGGTACGTAGACGACACAGTATCGCGTCATCTAGTTAAATGTCTAACTAATCATAAAATAATGGATCCTGATTACATACATCGAGAACGACTGCATCTAGTTCGGTGTTATTGCTATCATTATAACTACTAATGGATTTTATAATGATTAAGATAACATTAAGGTCATTTACATCAATTTTCAGTTCTAAACCACGCTTGTATGTGTGTAATTACGGATTGCTTGGTTGGTTTGAGTGGCACATACCATTTAACTCTTCCCGCAACAGTAGTAGTCAATTAAGAAAAAAAAAATCAAGCCTTAGCCACCGCCTAATATAGGCCCAACAGATACAATTGATTTTCTATTGTTATGAAGTTAATATTCGGAATGTTAACTAAGTATGGGTGATGTTCAGTAATGTGCCCCTAAAACATAAAGGCAAATGCACACAGCAATAGTTATTTTCTATCTAAATTAATATTAGTTATTAATTGATTAGCTTTAAATTCATAAATTGTGATAGCAGATAGTATACTTTGTTTTATACTTAACATTAAGAAAATCATATATTACTCAGTATCTTAAACGGGGGCCATATATTTTATTGTGTTTCTTTCATTAACTTGAGAACCCTAGTCGTTTAAAGGTGGAGAAGTGGGCTGCTACGCCAAAGGCGAGCAAACACATCACATGTGTGTGCATTAAAAAATCTATTTTATATTTAATTTTTATTAACTCAGTTCCTTTTAAATATACCTGTCTTTAAAATTTAAGTTGTTTAGTTCCCCTTCTACAAGCTCCTCTTTTAGAGGCCAGATAGTGGCTAAGTGTTTGTCTATAGCAATTTATACAAAATTATTATAAGCTACCGTCGTAGCAAGTAAACAGTGTAGTCGTCGGTTGTAGAACGCGGTATGGCGCTACGCCGGGACATCTCAGATATGCTACGTAACTAAGGAATGGCTGCTTCCGATTATGCTCTAAGTACATTGTATTGTAATAGGTTTAACAGAGTTTGATCAATGATGCTGCGTTAATCTGCTTTGAAACATTGTATCGTTTAATGTTGTTAGTTAGTCACATTATATATACCACGTTAATGATATAAGCTTTACGAAAACGTTTACTTTACTGTATTTGCGGAGCATTCTAAAAACGAAGTAGGTCATAATTTACTTGACCCATTTGTGATTCTAATTTGGATCCAGTCTGAGATGGCATTTATAGGTTGTTGAAATCATTAAAAAATATATGAGTCAGGGTCGTTGCGAACCATTTTCTTCTAATTTCAACATCACAGTTTTACATTTGTATCTATGTGTAGAATGTATGTATTTATATAAAAAATATAAAAGTTGTCTAACCCTTGTTCAGATAATATGTCAAACTCTTAGTTGAATGTTATGTGTAAGATGCTATTTATTGATTTACAAGTAAGCAACTTGGTAGATGTGAACCTATCAAAAAATATGATGATAAAATAATTCTAATGGATTTGGCATCCCTCATTTGGAGCCACATTCAAGTGTTGTCCAGTGCGTATTGTCTGAAAGCGAGAGCCTCGTTAATTGCTACGCGTAAATTCTGAAAGGCGTGAGACGCCTCATATCCCAAAAAAGAAAGAAACATGTATGATTTTTTATTCATAATTGTTTCTTTCTTTTTTACCAAATTTTATTAAAACTTTATTATTATTACTATCCGTAAATTTGCATTTATACAATGTTTGCTAATCGTGAAAATTGAACACAATACATTAGTAGAGACTTTTTTATGTAATTTCGAGCAATTTGCTCACCCTCCTGGTTGTACACTGCAGCTCAAGTACATTAACAGAACACAATGGATAGAATTAATTATTAATTAAATCAATTATTGAAATTTGTGTGTAGAAAAATATTTTACTAGCTACCTACAATTGTATCATTAAGGACCTTTTTAATTTCGCTAAATGTAAATAAATAACATTCAAATATTAAAATTTAAAATGAACAAAAATCCCGACTACCAAAAATACCCATTAAACAGGGAAAAACAAGATCTACCATATAGTGTTAACACTATATACTTTTCATGGTATTGCAGGCGGGAAACAAACAAAAGAAAACAAAAAATATTTCAGTAATTACACTATACATTTGTTTAGCTAAGTCTTGAAAAAAATTTCCAGTTCAGGTATAAATAAAGACATTTCTAAGAACAGATCCCAAAAAGAATTTTAGTGTAAACAATGTAAGATAAACAAGACTGATCTGAGGGGAAATCTGTGAGTAAAGCAAACGCGTTGAGCAAGTCTACTGGAGGGATGGCTGTTCACTGGCTCAGAATAATTTTAGTTGATTTTTGAATTTCACACTTCAATGCGGGCTTTACGGGATTCAGGAGCAGAGATTCGGGGTATACAGGCGTGGGCCGAGGACCCTATTTGTTTACATGTTTCGCGAATAATCAGGTAAACACCCAAAAAGCGAGGGTGTAAAATGATTTCGCAAACAATAATTTGATTTTGTTCGCCACTCAGTTACGTGATAAATAGTGAGCTGTTTTTCTACATGTTTTTCAAGTACACCTTTGATTTTGTAAAATGAAGTGTGTAGCATTAAAGCTGTTATAAAGTTATAATGTGAGTTTTATGTAGATATTAGCTAAGCAACATATTTTATAAAAGTAAATAAACCATGATCAATAAAAATATCAATGCTGCTGATTTCTCACGAACTAAGCTACTAAGACGATTTATCGATACATATAAATAAAATTGGAGTACATATTTGTTTGTTATAATGAAATAACCACTTTTTTATCCTGCATATGAATATACATACGCCAAAAAATAAATGTTCCGGGTAATGTCTGAAATGGCGAACAGATTTGGACGAGAATTTTTCGAAAGGTAGTTGATTTAATTAGAAAAAATTGAAGCAGCTTTTATTTTGGAGAAAATCTGTAAATTTTTAAAAATAAAGTTCCGCTGTGCGCTTTTGTGCCTATACCTACTAAAATTGCTCTTGTGCAAACTCTGCTTATGCCTATCCTGGCTATGCGGACTGTTGCTATTCTGACATAAGTGAATCGCTTCTGAGTAAGCTTGAGCGCCTCCAAAACTTCGGTATACGCATTATTTTCGGGCTGCGTAAATACGATCATGTGTCTCAATATCGGGCACAGTTGAAATGGCTAACTGTTCGTCGACGACGCGATCGACATATTCTTTCTCTCCTTTACTTTATTCAATCCGTGTTCTCCACCTTACCTTAAGGTATTCTTTAATTTTCTTCCTTCTTCTAAAAGTGAGAACTCGCGATCTAGCCGGAAACTTCATCTTACTGTCCCTTCACATTCCACCAGTTATTTTTCAAAATCTTTCGTTGTTCGCTCCACTATTATGGAATTCTCTTCCCGTATCTATTCAAAATTCTTACTCCTTGCCTATTTTCAAATCTCGTGTTAAATTATATTTCCTGTCTTTAATTCCCCCGTAATACTTCATACTTGACACCGGAATTTTAAATTTCTCTTTTTTCTTTCTCTTCTTATAGTTTGATAGCACTTATGTGAATGTATGTATATAATATTTCATCAAAGGTATATGCGTTGATACTGTTTATATGTATGTATTTGTGTATGTATGTTTTGAAATTATATTTATTGTATTTTATTATTTTTATATAACTTAGGTTTTATTTTTTGCACAGCCCAATTATGAAGAAACTATCCTCTTCTGAAGGTTGTCTGGAAGAAATTGCTTTTTAGTAATAAGACCGCCGAAGATAATGTACATTTTTTGTTCTGTCCATGTTTTCCCTTGTAATATGTTTTATGTGAAATAAAAGTTTATTATTATTATGTTTTCGAAATCCTTAAGATTCACGGGCCAAATAGTGGCCCGGTCCTTTGGAAGGCATGTGTGGCCGAAGCCAACAGCACAGAGGCCAATTATTATTTATTATTATTATTATTAACGAGACTTAACGAAGCGATTTTAGGTTATGTTTAACAGTGAGATAATATTTTGTACCGCGGTTAATATCACGGGGCACAGCTTGTTACAAAATAATGTAAGCTGTTTTGTTAATTTATTAACCAAAAAATTTATTAAGTGAAATTTGAAAATCAAACAAAATGTTTATTTACAATCAAACTGGCTATTTTGTTGTTAGAAGATAAGACTCAATAAACCTTCTCTAGTCAAGACTAAGAATCTTTAAATGATTTGACGATCCATGTGGGTAATGGTCAAAATCGTTTCAAAAAAACACCAAGGGTTCCAGGTTTGATCCCCGGGCAGTACTAACATTTGTGTGCATGAACACGTCTGTTTGTGTTGGTCTGGGTGTTTCTATGTATAATATGTATGTATTTACAAAAAAAGGTTATTATAAGTCTTTTAGTCCGTTGTTAGAACCCTTATACAAACGAAGGCGATAATTGCAAGTAAAATATCTTCAGAAAATGTGCCAAAAGTTAATTAGGTACATTGTATGTAGTAAGCTAGCTTTTAAAAAGTCTCGAGAAAAAACTGTTGACTAAGTGAAGCCAATTTCTGTTGGCGACAGGAAAAAATGTTGAATGTTCTAACAGTTGAATTTATGATTAGAATTCGAATGGTGGAGCGTGTAACTTTTAAATGGAATTATTTTGATTTAAGTAACCAACAATTATAGTATTTGACACAATTGATGATTAAATGAACTCTTAATGGTTAGTAAGTAGGTAACCTGTACTCGTACTAGGTATCAAGTTAAAAACTCTTTACCTTTTTTGGTAAAACTGTGCCCCGAAGAATTATTTCATTATATAGAACCACATGATGAAAATATTTTTTTTTAGTTTCAGTTCAGTTTTTTTTTCAAATTTCTTATTAAAACCTAATAGCGGTTTACAGAATACATAAATTTACAAAGTTTGAATAGTGTAGTTCTTATAATTTCGGTGAGGGGTGTGACACACGACAGACTTAACGAATCTATAAGGGTTCCGTTTTATTGCCATTCGTCACGGAACCCTAAAAAGATCTCAGGGTGAATTATATCCAGCTACGAGTATCTATGCCCGTTAACCCACTGAACGCCGGAATCCAGTATAGAAAATCTATTGTGTGTGGCTCCTTAAGGCGAAATTGGCGGTCAAAGGCTGTAGTAGCGCCCTCTATTTTAGAGTCGTACGGTGCACGGACCAATGACTGCCAAGGAGTATTAATGTGAGTTGCAACAGAAAAATTCATGAGTTTTATACATTAATCAGATATTTTTTTGATTATGCGGGATATTATGTTAATACAATAAGTAGTGTTGCCTTAGCCCTTTTGTAGCTAGATCTAGCACTTTTTAGTATAGGTGAACTCCGTTAACGATTTAGCCCGAAAAGAGTAATCTAGCTCTTTTTCACTGACTTGAAAATATTAGGAAATATGAAGTTTTCGATATGCTAACAAGTACTTTTTTGCTATTTCATCGGTCATAGTGACCTTTATTTCAGACGCTAAAAAAATTGCTGCATGACATTATTTTTTTAGCATTTTTAGAACAGAAAATCTTTTGACGCTCAATCTAGCCCTCTTTGACTTCTCAAAAAGCCCTTTTTCTAAAACTCAGGTGGCAAAACTGACTATAAGAATTGATTATGAAGTTGATATGAGTTGCAATAGCAAAGTTAAAGTTGACGCATGAAGAAAATAGTCCCTTCAAATAAAAGACTATGATCATTAAGTATTATTTTAAACGTAGGAATCGCGTAGATTGCTGACGATTCAGAGGCAGAGAAAAAAGCTCAGCATTAAGGGGCGTGATCCGTTTATAAAAATAACAGTACTTTTGGGTACAGATATTTCATTAAAGTTAGCCTATCGAAATGCATTTCCAATGTATCAAAAGCTCGTGAAAGCCACGAGATCTGCTGATTTTTAATCAGAAGCCATCAAATAAATTATAAATACAAAATTCAAAGAACAATGTATGCATTCCATCCATAGTTGGTAAAAAGAGTTGAATCGAAGTGCATCCGAGCGAGATAATACGGCTAGGGAAAATATTTTCTTTAAAATACTCCGTTTCCTTAAAATACATTACTCCAATTGTGGTTCCCACAATCCCATTTGTTTCCTTTCCTCTTCGTTTTTAAGTTGAATTCAACCGGATGAATTGCAAGATAAAGTGATCATTTTTTAACTTTTTAGATTCCGAATCTAATCTTGCCGTAGCTGGTGTAGAAAATAATTAACATAAATTACTTTAATAGAATGTTAACTTGAGTGGTTTGAAATTGCGTTTATGTTGTGTTTATTTTAGGTTTCAACAGTATTTAAGTAGCAGTTTAATATTAATTCATAATTACTTACGTTACTGGTAATATAATCAGAATATTAAATAGGTACATAACCTGAAATGAGACAAATTAAACTAAAATGATGATTTTTTTAGAGACAAACTATTTTTTTTTATATAAAAGTCGAAATGTTTTATTTTGATTCATTTTATGGTATGCAAGGGTCAAACTAAAAGTCCTTAAAATTCAAAAATTGATTAAATTAGTAAGATTTTACCTGTATTTTATCTTTTCAAAATAATGTCCATTCACATTAATACGTCGCTGCATCCGATAGAACCACTCAGAAAAGCACTTTGCCCACTTTGACAGCTTTCTGATATGTAACTACGTCCATTAAATGTTTTTCTAGACGTTTTCCTTTTGTATTTCGGAATAAATAAAAAAAACGAGTGACATATGATGATTATATGTCTGAGGTCGCCAAATAATGTTTTGCCTGGTGGTGTGAGATGAAGCAATGTCGTGGTTAACGAGGATCCTACTGCGAGGTCCTTATTCACGCACTTTTTCCAAAACCCGTGGCAAACAATTATTACTGTACTGTACTTTACAGTAACTGTTTTTCGATCCTCTAAAATAATTATCCCGTTATGACCAATTCTACTAAAGTACGAGGCCATATTTTTTTCTTTTTTTCACGCTTCGACCTCTTTTCACCTTATTTGGTCACTCATTGGAAGGAATCGCCCACTGAGCTGACTGTCTTTTAGTTTCGGGATCATAAGAGTAATCCAGCTTTCGTATCCCGTGGTGATGTCAAACACAGAATTTGAGTCACCTCTGTTAAATCTTTTATGCATTTCACGGAACCAATCAACACGATGATGTTTTTGAGCATTGGTCATGAGGTATCTACCGGGTACAAAGCTGCCTGACCACCAAATGCTCATGAAAGATTTAGTGCAGTTGACTCATACCAATCCCTAAGTCTGCCCAGATCTGCTGATACGTCACTTTTTTATCAACCTTTATCATACGAAGCACAACGTAGTCGCGTTCAGTTGTTGCTGTATAAGGCCGTTCCTCGCACACATCATTGGTGAGTTAAGAGCGACCACGTTTAAACTCATTAAACCAGTTGTGGCAAAAGAAGGGGGTTTTTAATTATGATAGACTTCATCATGAAAGGCATTTTACTGTAGGTTATCATAACTTTCTTGTCAACTTAGAATATATGAAAAGTCATAAAAAATAAATAATTGCACGAAAATTTTCTCGTGTTAAGTTAATTATAATGCCACACAAAACGAATGGCAAATGATGAAATGAATAAATCGTGTAGTCAGTATTCGTAAAGAGTTCCATTTCAAATTTTCAGCATGGCCTCCGTATATGATTTTATTTAATGAGTCAAATGTTGGAAATTAACCTTTAAAAAAAAATTATATAAAAAAAAAACCAGAGTATTGATAATTCATTTAATTATTTTCTAGAATCCACTCATATACAGAGATCGAAGCAAACCCAGCCATTAAACATGCTTGAAACATATTACTCCGAAAAAAAGTAATTAATTTAATGGCCCCCAAACTAAGTCGGAGCAAAGGTGTACACTGCGTAGGAGGGGTGGCGGCCTTTGATCTTACTTTAATTTAATTAGTGCCCGATAGGACTTTGATAAGAACTAACCGCATTTGCCAACTACGTGTAGTTAAACTTCTAAAGGCGTTAGCGGCGTTTGGAAGCGTGCGTGCGCACCATGAAGTGTGACGTGGATGCATTTCAGTATTTTCTGCATAAACATTTAAATAGACTTTTCATTACCAATTGTCATTATAGCCGTTCGTTCCAACTGCGCGTGGTTGGTTGACTTATTTACCAAATACATAAGATGGAACAAAAACGTCATTACGAAAGTTTTTTTGCGTTATTAAAGAATAGTTTCAAATTGATTTTTTCAGTTATTTTATGAACACCCCATCTGAATCGAAATTAAAGATTTCAGACATGAAATACATAATGGAAATACGTTATCAGAAAATTTATGTACTAATCTATGACATGCATTTTTTTACAGATATAAGTAATATCAATAATTTAGTTACATGATAGGCGATTGACTCCACGTCACACATTCAAAGATTACCTATTTACTTAGTTTCAGAATGCAAAGAAGCGTAATGTTCTTTAAATCCCAATAGGAAACAAACCATAAATGTGAATTGTATTATTAAAATCATCTGTTCATAAAGTTAAATAAATCTCGTTAGCATCTCAAACAATAGATTTCAGCAAGCACTCAATACATTTAAGAACAATCATCACGCTCATTGGAGCACTTGACCGCTGCCAAATATTCTAAAGATTGAGGTAGGAAACCCTAAATTAAAGTGAAGTTTTCTCATTAATTTGATTACGTCGATCCCAGGGCCCGACCCGTGTCACAAGTTACTTCATTAGTTACGCAACTTGCTGAAAGTAATCCTAGGGAATTACGTTTTGTAAGACACGAATCACCAAAATTATATTGACGTCTGTGTTCCCCTCTTTAAATAGTTGATGCCAGACGGCACGGGAGGTGTGCACGGTAGCATAACCTAACTTTAATGTTATTTAGGATTAGTCAATTTTCGAGTTTGTCGGAATTGCGTAGATTTGTAATTCCAACTATTATTATTAGGCAAATTGCAGGAGGGATTCTTGACATAAGTAAGGAAGTGAAATACACACATACACGTCAAGGTTGTTAGTAGTATGTGTACAGTTATCTGGGTTTATTGATGAGTCAAAGTCTACCTTCACGATATTTTAAATAATAATGGGCGTTAATTTCAGGTGAAGCCACCACCTAACGTGATAATTTAGCAATTTTAGAGTATGCATAAGAAATTCTCCTGTTAATGGGCGTTAGCCGTTAGAGTGGCCCAAGCATAAAGGCTCATAAATTATGAAATTGAAAGCTCATTCGTTAGCCCTGCGTTAACTGGCGAATATTCCTTCGGTCGTTCTTCGATAACTGAGGTTTTTTATTTACTTCACCAGCCTATAAGGTCCTGCTGCAGGGCCTGACCTTCCATAAAGCCTAGCTATGTTGAGTTTTTGGGCAATAATCCACCACGGTCTGTTGCCTTCCGATTTTCAGGGTGCAGGTTCAAATACCGCCACGTACTAATTTCGTTTGGAATTTTCAAAATTACATGTACGTATATCTGACGCTCTTACAGTAAAGGAAAATATCGCGAGGAAACCTGCGCACGCCTGCAAAGAAATTCTAAAGTAGTACCAGTACGCACTGGGCCCGCAAGTATGCACCGTTACGGCCTATACACTATACGGGTAGTGCCTCGTTGGGGACGTATAATTAATGATATTTTGTTATTTGTATGTGTATCTCAAAAGTGATAAAGTAACCTCGTGTCGCTTTCCAACCGAACTTCATTGTAAGGCAATATGCATAAGGAATTATTTTCCACCTTAAAATAAATTACAGTAATTAATCACTGTAGTTTCATGCGATAATACAATCTGCTCTTGAACGATATCACGATTTAACATTGCCGTCTCAACTAAGAAATCCTTTCAATGTTAAATTATTGGCACCTGATATTTCTCTTAGTATGATATTAGTTTATAAGATTTTATAATTTTAGTTGTCAATAACGCAGTTTTATTTTTCACGTAGGTACAGTGTTCGTCTTCCGACATTTCGGAGCATGCGTAGTTTCGGCGAAGTTTTTTCAACTGATAGGTAACTTGAATGTAATAATTAATTTTAAATAATAAGACTTAAACTTAAAGACGTTTTAAAATGCGCTATAAATAGTGTCAATATGGAATGCATTTGTACCTACCTAACTCACTGCGCCAACGAGTCAACCAAGTGCTGTTTGTAGTTACACGGTTGGTAGTAAGTGCTTTATTCATAACAAAGTACGACTTACAAAAACTCGGCCGCACCAAGCAAAATTACGTTGTGATATGCAAACTAGACGATTCATAAAATTAGAATTTAAAATCAAAGCTCCATTTCGTAGTGTTTTTGTGTCGCGCGGGACATAGCACATAACTTATACCGAATATTTATGTTGGTTGGTGCCACAAGCAGGCCCACTCTCATATTTACCGCCAACATCTTGTTTACTGCATTCAGCATTTGCATATTACATGTTATATTTGTGGTTTGACACAGTTTTAAAACGTGATAAATGTCTACTGAAAGCGTTTATATGCATGCGTTTTAAAGTATATGAATAGTTCGTGATTTCAGGAACATTTATTGATGTCCACTGTCAGTTGTTCTAGAATGAAAGAAAAATAACAAATATTTCATTGTAGATGTTTTAACGGATAAAATGTTTATGGTTTCAACATTATATTTGCGCAAGTATAAAAATAAAGAGACATTTTCAGCGATGACTTTTTCACAAATAGCTGTGTTTAATAAATACATTTTGTTATTAGTACACAATATTATTTTCTAATGGTTTGAAGTCAGAGTTATAAATACTGTTAGGTTGGAAAGTTATCTGAAAAAGATTACTCTAAGCTATGTGCCCGCCTGTTATGATTCGTTCCATCTGTATGTGATTATTGTGTTTCAATATAGAAACGTATCAGGTCTCGTGTCAGTGAGACTCTCTGTATTAATCCGGAGTTGTTGCTTTTGCTTAATTTGAAATGAAACAAAAATATATTTGAGAAATACAAACAGGAATTGATTTGTGCTCATATCTAATCCTGCAAGCGCACTGTCGGAATCATTAACGATGATTGTCAAGATATCGTCCTACCAGAGGCGACAGCGAGAGCCGCACGCCTGAGATCTGTCTTCATCTAGCCCAGCCCCCAATCCGTCATCCCGTCTGGATCAATTAAACCGACGCCCACCTAATGTAACCACATGAATAACGCCTAATGTCACCTTCATTTATATCCACTAATAAGAGTGTATTAGCTTAAGTAGTGAGGGATTAAGGAGATTTTTATTATTTGCGATGTTTTACGCCGGTCTTATTGTTACTGTAGATGAAATTAAGGTTGTATTTTGTTACTTTAGGATCTTAACAAAGCTTTTACACTAACTAGCTAGCTCATTATGTGCTTTTGTATTTGTTAAATAAAAACCACTGATATCACACAGCGCCATCTAGTCTCAAACGAAGCTTTGCCATTAGCATGTAATATGGTTGGTACTAAACAATCATCATCACAGCCTATTATGTCCACTGCTGAACAAATGCCTCCCCTAATGATGGCCAACCGTCCATCTGGTTAGGAGTTGGCCTACGCTTCGTTTTCCGTAACCTTTCCGCCTCATCGGCCATCGGTTCTACGCACTAAGTGTGTTGCCCACTGCTGCTTCAACTTGCTAATCCTGTGGGCAATGTTGGTCACCCTAGTACTCCTATAGATATCCTTTTTTTGGATCTTATTGCGTAGGGAAACATCTAACATAGCTATCTCCAGCGTGCATTAGGCAACGTATGCGTCGGAGAGCAAAAAATATTTTCCACCAAGCTAAATCATCTATACAAAAAATAGGTTTTTACAATATTGCTCATTATTTTTCTAATAACTTCGCTTTTATATAAAAAAATTCAAAAAGTCCAACTTTCAATATTTGACTAAAGTTTTTAAAAACACAATCTCATATTCAGGGTTTAAGCATAATTAAAAACTTAACTAAGGATCAAGACTCATTTATCAAAAATGACATTGACTTTGTACCTGCGTCGACACTTTCAAAGGTATTTTTCCATCATTGAATCTAGACTTCTACATATCAGGTTGTTAGACAAAATTTGTTATTTCAAAAATTTATTAAGTTATTAATTAAATAAGATATTCAAATTACCTTAATCATTGATAATATATCCTAAGTTTAGGTGCGTATTCGAAAGTATAAGTTTCCTAAGGAATAATTTTTTATGTTTTTGGACAAATTCAATGTTTGACCACTAATAAGGAAAGGATTGTAAATTGTTGTAATTAGTATATATATGCAATACTTAGAAGTTAGAGTTTTGATGGGATAAAGCAATACTAATACCACTAGTAATTGATTGCTGTTACATTAAACAATATCCAACACTACTTACAAAGCATAGTGCTTTTCATAAACATTAATATATTAATCCAAACGAAATATATACGAGTAACTATGATGTTTTCGCGCGTAGGTTTGATGATTTCCAGCCCCCCGAACAAGCCGGGTTCCGCAAAGGCTTCAGCACCATAGACCACATACATACGCTGCGGCAGGTTATACAGAAGACTAGAGAGTATAACCGGCCATTATGCTTGGCGTTTGTGGATTATGAGAAAGCCTTTGATTCGATCGAGACTTGGGCTGTGCTTCAGGCCCTCCAACGGTGCCATATTGACTTTCGCTATATCGAAGTATTGAGATGTCTGTACGAGAGCGCTACTATGTCAGTCCGTGTACATGAAGAGCTTACACAACCTATCCAATTGCACCGAGGAGTGAGACAGGAGACGTTATTATCTCCGAAACTGTTCACAGTTGCGTTGGAAGATATGTTTAAGCTGCTCGATTGGAAAGGACTTGGCATCAACGTGAATGGCGAGTACATCACTCATCTTCGATTTGCCGATGATATAGTAGTCATGGCAGAATCCATGGAGGATTTAAGCACTATGCTCGAAACCCTAGACGGAGCTTCTCAACAGGTGGGTCTTAAAATGAACATGGACAAGACGAAAGTCATGTCTAATGCCCATGTCGCACCCTATACCGATATCAGTTGGAAGTTCTGTCCTCGAAGTTGTTGACGAATATGTGTACCTGGGACAGGTAGTCCAAATGGGTAGGTCCAACTTCGAGAAGGAGGTTTCTCGTCGAATCCAATTAGGATGGGCAGCGTTGGAAGTTAAGGCAGATCTTTTCGTCCAAAATACCTCGGTCTCAAGACGAAGGTCTTTGACCAGTGTGTGTTGCCAGTTATGACATACGGAAGCGAAACGTGGTCGCTCACTAAGGGCCTCTTGAATAGACTCAAGGTTGCTCAGCGTGCTATGGAGAGGGCTATGTTAGGTGTCTCCCTACGCGATAAAATCCGAACGATGATATCCTGGGAACTAGGGTGACCGACATAGCCCAGAGGATTAGCAAGTTGAAGTGGCAGTGGGCAGGGCATATAGTGCGTAGAACCGATGGCCGATGGGGCGGAAAGGTTCTCGAGTGGCGTCCACGTAACGGAAAGCGAAGCGTAGGCCGACCCCCAACCAGATGGACGGATGATCTGGTTAAGTGGCGGGTAGCAGATGGATTCAACTGCAAGGGAATCGGTCCGCGTGGAAATCATTAGGGAGGCTTCGTCAGCAGTGACTTAATTGGGCTGTAATGATGATGATGATGATGATGAACTATGATGTTTACAAATGAGATGTTAGTATTAACGTTTTTTTTGTACTTACTGACACATAATTGACGGTTTGATCTAAAAGATTTCATGCGATACCCACCTTAAACTAAGCATCTACCTATCAACAACTGATAAATATAATTACATACCTTTTTTTATAAATACATATAATCCTTATTCCCATTATTTGCCACATTTTTAACTTCTCCCTTAACACTGGTAGTTTTCCTGGTTGCTGGCGCCAAGCTATAGTTATTCCTATCCCCAAGTGCACTAACCCATCGTTACCTTCTCATTTTAGGCCCATTTCAATTTTGCCATTTCTTTCTAAGATTTTAGTGCGTCTTGTTCTTCAACAAGCCAGTGTATTTGTAAATTCTTTATATATTCTTAGTGATTTTCAGTCTGGATTCCGCCGGGGCATAGCACTACCACTGCACTGGTCAAGGTATCTGATGACATCCGGCATGCCATGTCCCAACAAGAACTGCAGCTTTGGTACTCCTTGACTTCTCAAACGCCTTCAACACTGTGGACTATGATGTGCTTTTAGCAATGTTAAAGTCAGTGTTCATTTCTGATTCAACGGTTGAGTGGTTTAGGAGTTATCTAGTTGGAAGACGACAATGTGTGCGGGGTGGTGATAAAATGTCGGATTTTTGCAGTTTATCTGCTGGTGTGCCTCAGGGTGGGGTTCTCTCTCCTTTCCTTTTTTCTATTTTCATAAATTTTCTAACTCCTCTCCTTACTTGTAAGTTTCATTTGTATGCTGATGACCTTCAAATTTATTCTCATGCCCCCCTGAGTAACATTGAATCACTAATTGCTATTATTAACACTAACCTTGCTATCGTCTGTGATTGGAGTCTTTCTCATGGTTTATCAGTCAACCCCAATAAATCGCAAGCGATTATCGTAGGCGGCTCTAAACAGATATCTAAAATAGTTTTTGCAGATATTCCTCCACTTTTATTCAACGGTGTGGCTATCTCTTATAACAAAACTGTGAAGAATCTAGGAGTGTTCTTTGACAACACTCTGTCTTGGAGTTCGCATGTGTCTGAGGTCAGTCGCAAGGTTTTCGCGGCTTTTGGTTCGCTTCGGCGGTGGAAAAATTTGTTACCCGTGAAGACGAAAGTTGAACTTGCGCAGTCTCTCCTTTACCAATTATAGATTATGCTGATGTCTGCCTTATTGATCTTAATGAAGATTTGCTCAATAAGCTGCAGCGTTTGCAGAACCTATGCATTAGGTATATCTTTGGCTTACGCAAGTTTGACCATGTGTCTGAATTTAGGCGTAAGCTTGCCTGGCTACCTATACGACAACGCCGTGAAGAACATGTGTTGACTCTTATTTATAAGGTTCTGTATGACCCTCGATCCCCTTCCTATCTGAAAGATTGTTTCCAATTTCTTGGTACAGACCACTGTCTTGATCTTAGGTCTAAGTCTGATAATGTGCTGAGAACTCCGTTCACTAATTCTGGGTATTTCAAAGAGTCCTTTACCGTAGGAGCTACGACTTTGTGGAACAGGTTGCCGCCTGATATTCGTCATGCAAAATCGGTACTGACATTTAAGAACAGACTCCACCAGCATTTATTGGACACTACATTGTAATTATTTCGAGAATTATTTATATAGATTAGTATGTATTTTTATGAGAACGTATTTGTTTACATATCTTATTTTATTTATTTGTTAGCATATTTATTAGATTTGTGTATTTATTTAAGTATTTGTTCTTTTATTTTATTTTAGTTTATGTATTAATATTGACATATCATATATTATTTGTTTTCCTATTTTTCTTGCCCACTACCTTACTTATTTTTCGTCTTCTTTATCCTAAGGTTGCCTGGAAGAGATCGCTTGTAGCGATAAGGCCGCCTTTGCCCACTGTATTGGTTTTTATGGTTTTGTTTGTATTTAATTTATTGTGAGCAATAAAGAGTCTATCTATCTATCTATCTATCTATCTACATACATATTATTAATTTAAACACCCACATCAATTCAAACTGATATGTTCATGCATACAATTTTTATACTGCCCGCGGATCTAACCCACATCCCATGGTGAAGTAGACGCCATATGAACCATGATTAATATAGTCCATTTTCGGGACTTGCCGGATTTTAGTATTTTATATCTAGCGCAAAATGGGGAGACTTACGTCCTGCAATAATCCTAGATAGGTAGAAGAGAGAAACATGTAAGAGAGTCATATTAATTAGGAGATCTAGTTCTTCGAGCATTGTCCCGTATCCGATCAAATTGGTAAAGGCCTTAAGAAGTCTGGGTCCAAAACAGGACGAATAAAAGAGTATGTATGAAAAGATCGATGAACGTAAAGTTAGCTAGAGAAGTATGTCACGACGTGTGTGTGGTTCCATCATCACTGCCTAAAACTTGAGAGCAAGGCGTGATCTTTTTTATTTTCAATTAGACATTGAACAACAACAAAACATTAGTTAATTAATTTAAAATAATTATTAGCTTCTGTGTAACTAAATATTGAAATATTAAAGATTTTTGGCAAAATAATGTTTATTAAAATAAAACTTTGAGCTATGGGAATTAAAAAATACACAAACAAACATAGCTAATTACATAACGTGGTTTATGAATGCTATTAATTATCTATAATACAAGTTAAGATTTACAATAATTACAGAATGGGAATTAAACAAGAAAACTTTGGTGTAGTAGCCGATTTCTTATTAACATCAAATAAATATAATACACTGCGACCTTAATTGCGGAGTATTTAAAAAAAAACTCCCGTTGGAAAGTACGGCTTGCTGTTTTGCATACCGCGGATTCCGATAATAATATTTAAACCGAGAAAGCATTAAAACCACTGTGGCAGGATTCCCAGCTTCCCTTACTATAAATAAAATTGGCTTATATGTACTTTCAAACATTACATTTGTTCTAATATTTCAGTGGTGATGGGATTCTTATAACCTATGCGTTAAGTAGTGTTATGTGTCTCAGCTACTCCTGAATTTATATCAGGGAACAATATTCCAAATCATTGGTGGATTAGTGAGGAATCATGGAGTAGTGGTGGCGCTTTTTCGGAATCACTATAGACTATAGTTAACACTTATTAGTGACTACGAAGAAATGACATTTGTCACTTCGTCGGAGCTACCATTGTCTCTCATTTATTCTGCAGGTATAACATTCAATCTGGTAATCATTTTCTTGTATCGTAGTCTATGAAAGTATTATATCGTTGTTGTGTTCCGGCTTTACTGGAGAGACAGGCAGTGAAATAGCTGTATACTGTAATTTAGCAACTTCACTGTAGTCCGTTGTTAAAAATAACTATTGAATTATATGCGACATGTGCCTCTTAACACTGGATGAGTTGTTTACTCGATTGATTATTGTTATTTCATAAAAAATCTTACCAACTGATGTTGCCAATTAATGATACTCGCAATCCACCAGCACACAGTGGTTCGGCGAGATGATCAGAAACCGAAGTATTTCTATGATGGAGATCGTGGTTAACGGCCTAGTTGAGCAGTGTACTTAACCGATTTGATTTAATTTATATAAGAGATAATGATGACAAGTATGATAATTGATAAACTATGACGTGGTTTAAGGATAATATCAAATTGAAGTACATATTGATATGCCAGATAAAATTCAACAAAACTCTCATCATGAGTCTTTATTGACCTACTGCAGGGCAAAGGCCTTTTCGCAGCATAGCTTTGGTGAGATTTGGACCGCGACTTACAACGCTAGCCCAATGCGGTTTGGTGAGTAAATTTACAATTAATATTGTTCAGCGTCGGAAGGTATAATAATGCATTCATATTAAACCATGCCTTTTTTAATTAACCGTTAATCAACTTTCACAAAGCGTTTCCGAGCGATGGGTAAGAGGATATAAAATACTACGGTGACGTAGTTTGCGTTTTAAGCGCTTAAAGTATTAAGCCAGGAGCTGCGTTGTCGGTGACAAGAGACTTATTAAGTGAATGCAAACAGTATACAATAACGTTTTGACAGTGTGTTTACAGCGCGGTAACTATCCTATAATCCATATTTAATTGCTCGATGCAGGCATACATTTTGTAATTTGTTACACGTATGATGGCGTCACTCTAATAATTTGTATAAATGTAGGAATGGCTTTCTAAACTATGATGATTGATGTTTTTAAGAAAATATTTATGTAACAAGAAGGAAGCTAAAGTTTTAACGTGATTTTATGTTCTTATTTATTTAATAGCCCGTGACAGCTTGTTAGATCTTAGGTTTATTTCATTATTGTGAAGTGTTTTGTCATAATCTCAACTCAAGGCAAGCAGATTGACGATAGCAGTTCATATAAAAGAAATTACTCAGTCTTTGCCGAAAGTTTGTCACGTCGTCTATAATTTCTTTAAATGTACACATACCTTTTATCTACCTGCTTCATCCTTTATTGTTAATTTTACTTATTTCCTAATAAATATTCACAAAATATTGTTATTCATAGTATTATATCTTACGGTTAGCAATTCAGTCGAAAGATGGCTCATAAATATAAAATTGGCGTATTTCACACAGTTTATGTTTACTGCTTATACAATCTTGGCTTCAACCGTTAGATAAGAAGCGGAACGGGAAGTACAGGCTACCGCAGATGGTTAGGACGACACATATAATGAAAGGTTGTACAGCAATTTACCAAAAGCCGTAGTTCGATACGACGTCTTTAGATATAAATTACCAATTACGCTCCAACGAAAGCAATCGCTGAATTTTGCTTACTTTAGACAGATTTTTAAAATAAATATGGAATAAGTGCTCAATTATTTGTAGATTACATGTACATTCATTCGAGTACATATACCGATGACTCGCGGAGGGTCCTTGGAATGCTTTATGGAGACTGAATATTTTTGATATCAGGTTTCAAATATCTAAGAGCGGTGTCCTGTTTATTGCAATGTATATGCCAATTATGATCCGAAATTTAATATACGTCTTTCATTATATAGTGCGATAGCGGTGGCTCAATGGTGTGGACTGTCGCCATCCTACCGGGAGGGCTGAGGTTCAAATCCCGCCACGTACCAATGTGTTTTCGAATTTTCGAAAATTTATGTACGTACGAGGAAACCTGCGCACGCCTGCGAAGATAGTAAAGGTTGTGCGTGAAGTCGTCCAACCCGCACTGGGTCTGCGTGGACGAATAAGGCTAATCACCCTATACGGTAGGCTCGTGCCCTCGATGGGGACGTTTAATGAGATGTATATCAAATTTTTACGCTCAATTTTCGTTACATTTTAGTAAGCAAGCTATCAAAGGATTATAATACAATGTAGGAGTTACGATCCTGATTCGATAAGTCCCGTGCGCATTTATAACTTGAGGTACAGAGCGTTCTAGCTGAACCGCTAACAGTGTGCAATAAATTAGTTATTTCAGCGCAAATGGCATCTCTTGGATGCGGCCATAAAGACATTTAGGATTGAGTTCTCCGGTGGTTCAGAACTCAAGAGCGCGGGTACGTAAGCGTTATAATAATGCACATAAAATTCCCCGTTGAGAGCTGTGAGCGGGCGAAGTTGGTGGCATTATGGTTGTGAGTTATTCAGCGTCACGTACACCGACGCGGCGGGGCCTCGTCGTCGTGTCGGCGTGGTGCTCGTCACGGACCCGCTAAACCACAGTTCACAGTGTACATGTGTTTATTCTTCAAAGCGACAGGCACACGTGAAAATATTAAACCATCACAAAATGTTACTTCGTTGTCGTTTTTGTTTTAATAATTGGTGTTTTCTTTTCTCTTTTTTTATTGTCTTCAAAAGAAAAAAACAGTGCGGTTACACTTGTTACATTGATTCAAGAAACTAAGAGCTACCAGTGCTTGTAAGCTATACGGTATAACTATGATAAAAGAAAATGCAACAAGGAGCAGTCCTTTCTGCTATAATTTGCTGAATAGAAAGATAATATTAAAGGATGATGCTATTTCTAGAGGGTACTACCATTGAAGCTGCTCAAGATACTTTTTCGCATTGTAACTCTCCACGCGGGCTTATGCAGGTTGATGGACGTTGTCGATTGTCATTCTAAGATACACGTGGTAGCAAGAACAAACAGCTTAACATGCCTTGCATCATCGCCAAATGAATAGCTAGCCGCTATGCCATCGAACCCAATGGCGAAACATTATGCTCTTGTTGTACTCTGGTAATTGAGAACTAGGAGCGCAAAGAAGTGGAGCCTAAACGCCAAAGCTGCGGAATCGCTTTGGCGATTCCGTGTTATTACATTTTCCCTTGAGACTACACTATACGCAATCGCGTACGCAAAGAATACGTAATAGTTGCATACTCGCCTGCTCTTTGTATATTTGTTTACTACCTGGATGTTTACGGTAAAAAGCATGTCATCATTATTTTGTCTAATATTGCAATACTACGAAATTATTTAGGTTATTTGAAATTAGACCAAATAAACAAGTAAAATTGTGCGATAAAAAGTTTAGCCAGACATTATCCGTACCATTTTTAATTCCAATTGTAAAAAGTTAAGTGATCTAATACTAATAATTGATGGGGCTGCGTAAATGTATATAATTACAAGTCAAGTTCAAGGAATCTAAGTCAGGTTAGATTAATGTAAAAGTATTGATTATTTATTCATAAGATATCAGTAACTAGTAGAGTGCATTTCTGGTTGAGGTTGCCGTTGAAGATTGAGGGACTTTGAACAACTTTGATGCGTCTGAAAATAAGATACCCGAACGTTCATTTTACGGAAAGATGTACCTCTCAGCCTTCAAAATCTTACGTTACGAAGATAAATTGGCTTCAAAATATGAACGTTGGTACAAACCAAAGATATACCTAAAGATATAACAAATTCTTATTAAACGTGATAAAGTACGTAGTCAATTGAAATTTATTATTACACAATGCGGTGCGTAGTAAGTAATTCTGATTCAATGAGCCTTTATACGTAGCTTTTTTGTTACATTGTTTCCGCTAATATATAAATAACATTATCACACCAGGTACCGCTAACAAAAGAAAAAGGAATATTTGCTTTTGCAGCGGCAAGTGAATTTCGAAAGAAATTGATGTTCTACTAGCAATTGTCGTAACAGGTGTTTAGTTGACATACTAGTTTTGATACTATGCAATTTGCAGTAAGGTAATTATACATTTCACGACTTTTTTCTCGTTTCGTCTACACAAGAATCAATGCCATTGATATATTTTGCACAATACTATTATGACATATTGTTAACATTTTTAATGTTGACTGTATTAAATTTTAATGCCATAAGGTATTTAATTTCAACGAAGCTCTCTCTACGAGTATTATGACAATTGTGCCTTTAAACGCGTTCAACTATTTTTGTTGCTAGCGCTACCTCACAGGCCTTGACAGTCTCGTCACACGGACGTTCCTAAACTGATTGTGCGATTATTCTTGTAAACGACACGTGAAAATTTCATGTCGGCACGTTGTGAAACGCGATACGTCAGTGTGTCATTTGTTTAGGCTTTTTTGGTTTCCTCTTCCATATTTTCTGTCGACAGATCTGTTTTAGTCTGGCAGTATATTTCGTGACTTTTGAGTTTGGTACCCGTATTCAAATCAATGCATTTGCCATGGGTACTTCGCAAATCTTTATTATTTCATTTCAATACGCATTGCGAATATTTCAAATTGCAAGTTTTATTAAATCTTTAATTCTTGATTTTTATTAGGTTTTGGCGCTTTCGGATTCTTATGTAACTTTAAATTAAATTATATTATTTTTGCTAATTTAAAGGATGTGTATCTGCTAATCCACGTACATACTTACGGCGGAGAGAAAAAAAGTTGTGCTGCAGTTGTAATTACGGTTATTTTCAAATGAGCTATTTAAGTACATAGCACATGTATAAAAATTTAAATTCGATAACATTACAAAAACAACACCGTTAAAAACGTTTAAGTCATTATTATCATTCATATTGCATGCTTCGATTTTTAATGAATGCTCTATTTACGTACTTTTTTAATTATTTTTGATTCATGTATATTTCATTTCACGCTTAAATACAACAATATTTCAACTAAGTTTCAACATTAGTTGAGTGTTGAAAATATGGATTTTTGGAAACATACGTTTCAGTAAAACATGTATGGCTGTTTAGCATATATGTTTGAGATTGAAAGCATACACAATTTTAGTTCGTAAGTCAAATTTTAGAAGGCACTAATTTATATATTCTACATGACATTGGTAAGATTTTTCTTAATTAGCATAAGGTCTCGGCATACTTACTTTGAAATTACACATTCTGATACTTTTACTAGAAACCGTGGTTTTATTTATTTTAACCCTCCTTTCCTAGTTTTTGGGACACTGTTCAATATATGTATAGTTTACGGACGGAAGGATAACGTAGTGAACTTATAGAGTTTCTGTTTTTTATCTTCTGAGGTGTGGGATCCTACTAATAAACGAGGTTTATGTAATGTCACGCTTAATATCTCATAGGGAACAAGTAGTTTACTTTGAAATTATGATTTGAATATGAAACTGTTACATAACCATGGTATTTTCGATCATGCAAGTGACATTCGTTACATTGCCTCGTGAATGGAGGTTCATTAGCGCGCTTCACAACTGATCTTCAATATGGCTCATGTTATAAATTATTCACACGAGCACACTGGCAGTTACTCAGGCTAAGAAAGTTCAATACATGCTTAGAATACTTGCGGAACAATTAGAGATAGTTGATAGAAACTATCGAATCCAGTGTTCAATTATTCCTTCTTGAGGTCCCGACCTGATTGTACAAGATAATATGGAGGAAATGGAGGTTGGTATATTTATTTATTTATATATAAAAGGGTACTATATATATATCATCGTATTGTCATATGGTTGTAATATTTTGCTACGAAATTTTATATGCGAATTATGATTTGTTCTTTTTAGAGTTTTTCTGACTACGACTTCGGAGATCAAGTTCTATATGTAACAGCTTTATTTGATAACTGTTTGCAGGAACTCAACACGGTCTTGTTCAACGGCCACCAGCTTCAGCCTCGGCTGACTCAAATATTGCGATTTTCATCCGGCGAAGTTTAGTGATCTGGCTATATGGAAATAACGAAAACATCTGTCGTATTTACAGATTTGTTATGAATATAGTCCCAATTTCCCGAATAAACAGAAATCCCTATTAATCAGAAGACGGGGGAGTAGGTAGGTGTATATACATTTAAATAAATAAATAACAAATATAAACGTTTTTCCATGTTCTATACATTTTATTCGACAGGTATACATATTATATTTGATAGTACGTACATGGTATACTAGCTTTTGCGTGCGACTTCGTCCGCGTGGAATAGTTACTTTGGCCTAACGCTCTCTTTGATCCGCTACTTCGTTTATATAGATGAGTTAAAACTATATCTCATAAGATATTCATTGACAATTTAGTTTAAAAGTTTTTTTTTGGATAAGGATTATTATCATATTTATGAAAACACCTTCGCAAATAATGCATTATTTTAGAAAAAGATGGACATATGCTGTCGCGGACTTTTTTGTTGACTTTTAAAAGGGGAACAATACTCTCATACATGACTAATTACGAAACTTTAACTCATTACGCAGCGCAAGCTCCAAGTATGAAAAAATACCCCCGATTTCTAAATATACTTCATTACTGCTCCGCTTCGATTGCTTGTAGCGTGATGATATATAGCCTTCCTCGATATATAAGCTATCTAACACTAAAAGAATTTTTCAAATCGAACCAGTAGTTCCTGAGATTATTGCGTTCAAACAAACAAACAAACTCTTTAGATTTCTGTATTAGTACCTATAGATAGAAAACTCTTATCGTGTAAAGATTTCATATTAATGATAGAGTCAGATAATTAATTAAGGCTATTTCTAAGAAATATTAATGCAAACCACGTGAATAAGGCAGGAGTTTTACTTTTAGTGGTGTGAATATGGAACTATCATGAATCTCTAATTTACTTTCTATAAAATCAGAAATGGTGTTATACGCAAGAGAACTAAAGTAAGTGACATAGCTCGCCGGATCAGCAAGTTGTAGTGGCAGGGGGCCGGTAACGTATATCGCAAAACCAATCAACATTGTGGCAGGATAGTTCTGGAGTGGAGACCGCGTCTTGGAAAGAATAGCTTAGGATACCCTTCGGTCTGATGGATCGACGACTTGCGAAAGTTCGCAGGTGGAAGTTGGATGAGGAAAGCGGAGGACCGGGATATCTGGCGCAAAATGGGGGAAACCTATGTCTAGCAGTGGATTGCAATAGGTTGAACAGAGAAGATGTATCTTTCCAATCACGAAACAACATAAATTATCCAACGATGCTGTCCATTCAACAAAAATAGGAACTTATGCTTTATGTCATTAAAGTTTCAAACCCAATAGACTTTTATTGACGTAGTCAGTCTAATGCTCGATGGGGATAATAGTACCAACAAAAAACGTCTTTTTTCGTAAAGACTAGGTCGTCTGATAGGTTACAATACCCTAGCGATCCATATTTGCAGGGTGCGCAGCAATAGGCCCAATAGTATCACTCGGAAATAGAATTAGCCCAGTTATTGTCGTAGAAACTCTTAGCTACGGTTTTTGTAGTAGACTACGAATTTCGGACTGTAGCTTATAAATTGTGCAGTTCGATTATTTGTATTTTCTAAAATGTTGATTTCTTACTTACTATGTATGTGTTCGGCATCTCAAAGATTTTTATTTGAATAAACAAACGGGTAAAATCTATAATATTAATGGAAAATAATGCTGCTAAGTGCAAAACTCAACAACGCCTGGACGAATTTTACCAGATTTTTAATTGTCTTTTTCAAATGTTCACTGAAGTTCAAGGATGGTGGTGGTAGATAGCTCATCAACGCCTGGACAAATATGAATAGAGAAAAAGTGTTGTAATAAGTTGTTGATTAGTAGGTATGCATATTAGATGCCCATGACGTTAAGATATAAGCACAAAAACGATCCCATTCCAAATCTTTTCCCAATCTTTTGATAGAACGAAGTCTATCGGGTCCACTATGTTAAATAGGTCTATTCTGAGTTGGTGGTTCCATCTACCTAGTTTACCATTTTGTAAATTTAACATCAGATACTAACCACTCTGGGGATCGGCGTAGTTATGCGAACTCCTACTTACTAAACCACTCCGGAATTTCTCGCAGCGCATAATTTGAGAGGTTTCGTTTTACATTTTATTTAGTTTTTTTTTATTCAGCAGGTATTACATACCTACGAATACAGAAGCAATATAGCAAAAGTTACGCAACTACGAGTATCCCAATTTTAGTCATGAGATGGGTGATCAAAAATAATCTCTCCAGTCCTTCCGTACTTCGTAAGTCGTTAACATTAACAAATACACCTTATATGCACTTCTTTACTAGTATAAAATAAACGTTTGCGTTAGGTACGGTTGAGTATTTCTATGAATTGATTAAGCTTCGACGCCTGTCTGTTTTATCCGAATGCTGATTACATTAATTTTAATTTATTATTATATTAATTTCTTGTTACTAGTTTAGTAGTTTCTAATATAAATTTACAACTGGTGAGAAGATCCACCATTTTGCCAAGGTTGACCACACGCAAAAAAGTTTCGATTGCCTAGCATTACAATTGGATTTAAGCTAAATGTGTTAGTTTTAATATGTATTTTATGAATATTTACCTTTGAAAATTCAAACAATGAATGAACCAGGCAATTCTACTGAAGGACATAGGCCTCTCCCCAAATCATGCTATGCGTAAAGGACTGTTCCTATGTCCATTGCTATGTGGCCGTAAAGTTACCTACCATGCAGACTCAATTTGAAATGGTATATGTTAACGACCACTATCCTGAGATAGAAGCAGCTGGAACCAACGTCTTTGCGCAGGTGCTTCCTGAAG